>JASAMY010000361.1:0-281375 GCA_030248085.1 Paralinhomoeus sp. GSCO2_6
GCCCGGGTGGATAACCCGGGGAAGAAATAGCTGGTGGATAACCCGGGTGGGAGGGGTGATACGGTATATTGCAAATTTCAATTGAAAGCCAACATGGGGATTCAGTGTTTGACGTCGCTGGTCGATCAGAATCGCAGTACCTTTTTCGATCGCGTGAGACTCACTGACGCGGGCATCGATCGGATGGTCGTGGATGCCGTGGCATTTGCCCACTTTGTCTTTTTCGATTTTCGCCTTCACCACTCGCTTCCGAGCTCCACGTTTGGTGGTACGTCGCTTCATTGCCCGTTTGTGTGCCCCTCCCCTCGGCACCTGTAGGGGTCCCGCCCACAATCCTTTCATCTACAGGTGATCTGCAGCAGTTCTGCGCCGGCGCGACGTATGTTCTGGAAAAGTTGCTCAGTGGTGGTGTTCAGCTGATCGCCTTCTTTGACGGAATCGTCAACCAGAGGCATGCAAAAGAGGTGACGACTGATGCTACGGAGAAACGTGGGTGTGTCGACTGAGAATGGAGCTTTCGACAGAGCACGACAATGCGTCGTCTGGAAAAGACCCTCGAGACGCTGAAGGAGTCGTGTCGAAAACGCGACTTTCGCTCGACTGTAAGTCTCGTGGCGGTCTTCACCGCAGAGCGTGACGTCACGTCACCACGAGCATTAGCACTGCAGACGTTGCCGAGCTTTGCGACGGAGGCACTGAAGCAGGTCTTCGACCGGCTCGGCATCGAGTACTATGTCGCGCTCGGCGACGCCGACAACGCGGTTGCGTCGGCGGCAAAGCTTCTCGGCTGCCCAGTGTTCTCAAGGGACAGGTGGGAGACTTCCGCTTTGTCGATTGCCGTTCCTTCTTGTCGATTGCGCTTCCTTGGCCATTGAACTACCGTGTTTGTCGAACGACCGGCACGCCTACGGTTCAGCGACTTCTACATCTTCGACATTCCCGGCTACGTCTCGTTTGAGAAGCTGAACGTGGAGACGCTCGACTGCCAGGTGTACCGGCTGGCGAACCTCATGAAGGTCGTGCCCGGCTTCAGGCCGCCGCTGATGCCGCTCTTCGCCACCCTCGCAGGTGAGCAGCGGCCAGCCGCGGCCACGCGCGCGCGCAACGGCCCGTATCGCGTGTTGTCCGCAGGCAATGACTTCGTGAGTCGCGAACAGCTGGAACGCAAACTGAATGGCGTACTGGGCGAAGTGGACGTTGCCGCCAATTTCATCAGTGCCAAAGGAGAGAGGTGAGCGACTGCCGGTGTAGACTAAGATGCGCTGTCGTCAACTCCACCGTCGCGCCAGGCAGCGCACGTTGCTTCGTCTCCTGGAGTGGCTGTCGTTGGCGTCGACGAAGGACGTCAACGCCGTCTTCGAGTCCGTTGTCAAGTTGATCGGCGTCGACAAGAATCGCAGTGCGTGGTCGTATGGGTGATCTGTCTCGGCCATGTGATGGTGGTGGCCGTTCAGAGCTCGTGCAGCAGATGCGCGACTCGCTCTCGCTCTATCAACTCGACGTCGAGTCGTCGGCGCCGGTCGACATCGCGCTGCGTCCGCTGCTCACGCGAGGCGTCGATTCTCAGCTGGCCGCTCGCTACGTCGCCGGTCGTCTGCGGCCGCTGCTCATGGGGGTGTGCGTTGTGGGCGTAGCAGGGCGCCCATCTTGCGCGTACTAGCGCCAGTTGCGTAGGCGCTGCTCGAGAACCGCTGCTACTTGTCGGCGGTCGTGGAGGACCCGTCCAGGCCGCCGGCGCATCTCGCGGCTCTTGACTTGCACAAGGCCGTCTATCGCCTGTGCATTGCGGCCGAGCGGCCTGCCGCCGCCGCCGGCAGCGTCACCGTCGCCGAGTTGGGACGGACGAAGAACACGGAATCCGGCTGGAACAACGTCGCGCCTTTTCTTTCATGCGCGCCCGCTGTGCAGCCACCCATTGGCCATCTGTCGGCACTGTTCAGCACGTCGTGCGCGTCGACGGCACGGACCCTCGTCCGCAGGGGCTGCTGGAACGACAGCGGTGGTTGATTCGGTGGATTCGAAACGCCACGCCCAACTGGCTCGGTTGGGTTTTGCGCCGCGCGCCTGTGTGCATTGTGGCTGACGCGAAGGATATCAAATTGTTGTACAGACTCGTCGGCGCCGAAGCATTGGCTCTTCCTGTTGGCCGTCGCCTACTGGGTGCAGTCGACGGCGACACGCGTGTCGCGCTCGCTGTTCCTCGGCGTTGCCGCGTCCTTCTGGCTGTACGCTGCCGAAGAAATGACGACGGTGGAGCAGCGTCGCGAGCGCTTCTCGCGGTGCACCGTCGACGGCGTCGACAGCGTGGCCGAGCTGCGCGTTGCCGACGTGCACGCGGTGGGCCAGCTCGAGTGCGTGCTCATGGGCTTCTGGCTGGCGAACCAGACGCTGGGTGCGCCTCTCTCTCTCTCACTCCCACGCGACGGATGGATACGATATGGCTGCAGTGCGTGCGTGTCTTGCAGACTCGCCGTTCGAAGAGTGCGACTTGCGCTGGCCGCTCAACAGTCTGGCCGTGCACTCTCTCGCGCAGGCCGACGACCTGACGCGAGTGCTCGAGCGGGACGAGAGGGCGCGCTTCGAGGCCTTTCTCGCGCCCTTCGACGCCGTCCTGAAGAAGAGCGACTTTTTCCACAAGAGCGCCTCCTCTGCGGCCGGCAAAAAGAAGCGCGGCGCCGCCCCTGGGAAGTCGACGGCGAAGTGCACTCCCGTCGGCCTCGAAACGGCGAATCGTTTTGCCGCCTTGCACCTCGTCGACGACTAGTAGCGGCGTCGCGTGCCGCACTATTCGCATTAATTTCTAACCGAGTGACGCCGGTGCTATTTTTGGAAGGAGAATCTTCCGACAGGTGAGCCGGTGCCAAGAGGCGCTGCGCGCCAGCGCCTGCCGACAAGTGGCACCTGAGTGCACAACTCGGCTGCTTGTCAACGACACCGCGTCGTAGTGAAACCAAAGGTTGGTGCTTTGTGCACCAACAATCGATCGCGTGTCGCCCCCGGCTGAATAGTTAGCCGACGACGCCTTGTCAGTTGGCGGCATCTGTCCGACGGTCAATAGGTGTCGTCGCGGCGTCGTCGACTTTTCGCCACAATTTATCTGACGCCTCGCTCGCTAACTCGCCGCGTTCGTCTCGCAGACGGCGGCCGCGCCACTTAGCGATTGTGTGTCCAGGAGTGAACGATGAGGGTGTCGTCGTCGTCGTCGTCGCGTGGCTGCTTTTGCGCTGATTTCGGCTCGTGTGAGAGGGGCTGGAACGGACGCTGCCCTGTAGGACCACCCAGTTCGGTGGAAGCCCGCGACCACTGACGCTTGACTCGCCGGTGCGGCAGGCGGCCGCCGAGGCTTTTAACGAACTTGTCCGAAGGGAAAATTGCTGCCGGCACTCGGCCAGAGGAGCCGTCCGTCCGCCCGCCCGCTCGACGGCGTTCCGACGCGCTGCCGAAAACAAATGACGAGCGGATGGTGCGCAGACGCGGCGGAGGAGGGGAGGGGCCGCGCGGCGCGCTGATCCTTCCGCGAATTAGACGAAGTTCGCCCGTTCGCCGTTCGTCTGAAGCGAAGCGCTACGTGAATTCCCCGGAAGCCAAAGAGCGTTCGTTCGACGCTCGGCCTCTGACGACGTTCTCGGGACGAGGCGTCGGTCCTAGGAGAGGACGGGGCCGTCGTGACGGCGCGTGGCCGCCGACAACAAGACGCTGTCGGCTTCGGACAATCCGAGCGACGCCAATTTGCCAGAGAGCGCTTCTGGGTGGCAACTGTAAACGTCGCGGTCTCGTATCTGCGGTCGAGAGCCGGCCTTTTCTCCAGAGTATCAATAATCCTAATCCTCCCTATGCGTCGACCGGCCATCTAGGCGCACTGCGGCTCTTGGTATACGTGGGAAATTATCGTAGAACTCGATACTGGACCGGTCGAGTTCGTTCAATCCGCTCGCTCACTGGACGGCGACGCCGTTTGTCGGTGCATTTGTATCTGCTGCTGGGCTTCTGACCGACTTACGCCTCGCCGAACCCCCCTGTTCACGTTCCAGCTCGGACTTTATTCGCCGCTCGAACGGCCGGCAGGCTCATGTAATTGTTGTCGGCGGCGTAACTAGCTTGCGAATTAATCCGGAATCCTCGGCGGAGGTCCGGAGCCTGCGTGTCGGCGTCGTCTGGCTGGCGCGACGCACGCATTTCTACCGACAAAAAGCGGAGATGAGTCCTACTTTGTAGCCTAGAGACGAGCGGGGAGACGCCCAAGCGGTCGCGATTAGCGCGCGCGCTCCGCGTTCGACCCACAAGCCTTCCCCTCTTCACCCTCCGTCGTCGCGGCAGCCTCCGACGCCGTCTTCGCCCTTCTCCTTTTCTGCGCTGAGCGCGCGTGTCGTCATCGGTGGAGCCGGTTGCCGTCGATCGCACACCGCAGCGTACACAGCTTGCAACGTTTACTTCAGAAATTGCTCCCCTGTCGCTTACGACCCGGTCGGCGGCTGCGCCGCTAATCACGTCGGCTTTGGCCTTCTCCTCTCGTTATTAGTTTATGAGAACCGCGAAATAATTACCCTAAGACAGCGGCGTGATGTGGGTCGGCTGCGCGTCGTCGCGTCTGTCGCGAAATTGACGAGTCGAACGGACTACGGTAGCGGTTTTAGATAAGCGAGAGGAAAGTCGGGTGCCACTTCCGTATTCGACTGGCTCAACTTCCGCCAACTGTCGGCGGCTGCACGCCGCTGGTGTTGTAATGAGGGCCGCGACGCGTGGCACAAGCTCGGCCGTGGACGAGGGCGCGCTCCGTCGTCGCCTGCTGTTTCTGCTGCTTTTGCGCAATCGCACCATCGACCAGCTATCGGTCGACGAAGACGGCGAAGACGAAAAGCTGACGCTCCAAGAGGCGTTCGGCAGTTTCCTGATCGCTTGCGGCCTTGTCGCCGTAGCCGCGAATGGACTGATCCTGCTGGCAGTCGTCAAGCAACTCAAGTACCGCAACACCATGTTTCTCATAATCACCAACTTCGCGGTAATCGATGCCTTCAAGGCGGTCTGCGCCATCTACATGGGCACCGTGCTCGTGCAAATCTTTCGCTTTTCCGGCACAGAGAACCGGTACTTTTTGTCACATGACAAAAACATAGGTTTTCGCCGCTGATACTTGCCGCCGGTTCAGGTACTCTCGCAACCGCGTCGTATTCCGCATGCTGCAGACGTCCGTGTTCATGATGTACTTTGGCAACCTCTGCTCGGTGTTCAATCTGATCTTGGCGACCGTCAACGAGTTCCTCTACATCAAGACGCCGCTCAAGTACCGCAAGCTCATGAGTCGCTCGCGCGTGCTGGGCGCCATCGCGTGCACCTGGGCGCTCGCGTTTGCCTTTACCGTCATGAAGACGCTACACGTCAAAATTGGAGTGAGTGCAACCTAAGAAGGCAACCACGTACCCATCACATTGCTTGGAGGGCGCAAGCACCGTCTTCGTCTCTTCCGACGGCAACTCGACAGTGCTCCGTCGACGCGTTCCCTTTTCTCCCGCCCCTCCTCTGAACGGCGGCTTGTCGGCGGCTCTGTCGAACGACAGCGACGGCGTCGTCAGCTTTGTGCCCCAGAGGCCCGGCGGCGGCGGTCGGTTTTTGGATTCGAGCGACGTGTATAGTCTGGTGCTGATCTCCTGCTCATTGGCCTGCCTCACGGTTGTCGTCTGCGTCTACATCAATCTCTACTGGACCATTCGGTCGGTGGGCGCGCGCGCCGTCTCTGTGCCGTTCTCACTGCACTAGAGCGTGATTCTTTCAGAAAGTCGCGCATGTTCCGCCGCAAGGCGCGGGAAGGCATTGAGTCGGTGGGAACGGTCGCGCTGCAGACCCTGATGGCGACGCCGCCGACCGCGTCGAGCAGAGCCGACTCGGTCGTGGTCGCCAACAACAACAACGCCTCGGCGAGGTCGACCTCAGTCGCCCATCAGCAGAACGGGGCGTCTGGAGCGCGCGTCGGCTCGCAACAGCGTCGCTTCGTCTGCTCGGCCAGAAGCCTTTCGTCGGCCAGCGGCGTGGGCGATCTGTCGCCCTGGCAGTACCGCAACGTCCGAATGGTGGCGTCGGCGCAGAAGCGCTGTCCCAGTCCCCACTCCAAGTCGGCCACTCGGCTCCTGTCGACCGGCTCGAAGGGCGCCCAGCAGCAGACTGCCAAGCGGAACGCGCGTCGCAGTTCCAGCGCCGGCAAGGGAGCCACGAACGGTTTCCACCGCTACAAATGTGTCGTCGTCCTCTTGGTGGTCTGTCTCATCAACCTCATCTACTTGACCGCCTTCTTCGTGCTCCAGCTGCTTCACATCTTTCAGGTGCTGCTTTGTGTACTCTTCTTGACGAGTGGTTGATCATGGCGATTCAGATGGTCCTTGGCGTGTCTCAAGACCGACTGCGCGATCTCTATATCATCAACTTCTCGCTGCGAGCGCTGTTCGTAGTCCACGCTTCGCTGAATCCCATCATCTTCTTTCGAATCAAGTCCTTCCGCATCACTTTTCGTCGTCTGTTCCACGGCTGGTGCGGCTGCTGCGTCAAGGCCTCTCCGGCCAGCGGCCAGCAGCAGACGCTGCCGCAGGCACCGCCGAACAAGGACGGCCAGCGCGCGCCGCCTCCGTCCATGGCGGCACGGGTGACGCGCGCCGCGGCGCCGTCCTGTGTCCGCGGCGCCGCCGATAGTCCGTCGGGCTCGGCGCGCTCGGCCACGGCCGAGCCGAGCGGTCGGCGTCCGCTCAAGAAGATCGCCTCTGAGAGCAGCGTCCAGCTGGGCTGGTCGACGAGCGGCGAGAGAGGGGCGCGCGGCGAGAAACGGAGTCTGCTGCTCGAGAAACGCTCTCCAGCGGACCACCAGCCTGAAGCCGCAGCCACTGGCTTGAACGGTTGCAGACACAGAGAGATCCGTATTGTGACAACACACATTTGATCAGAGAGGATCGCAACTAGACGGGGTGCCCTCACGAAGTGCGCCAATGTACAGCGTCAAGAACGTCTGGAACGGGTGGTCATCATGGTTTGGGCGTCGGTATTGCTTGCTTCTGCTTATTGCCAGTAAGCACCCGCGATTGGATGGAATGGCTCGCGACGAGCCTGATTCCTGTTTCCTTTTCCTCTTCGCTGCTCAGACGAACTCGACAGAGTCGTCCGAGCGAAACTCCTCCTCGATCCGACGCGTCGGGGCCGTCGGCGCGGGCGCGGCCGTGCGATGGCGCCATCGGCGAAATGTCACGGAGAGGGGCGAGGTGAACCGTCTCAACCAGGACGGTCGTCTGTAGTGGCTTGAGGAGCGCTGCTTGGCCACCACGGCTGTCGACGCCGTCCTCTCTCCCCGTGCGGACGGAGGCCGACTTGTGCTCAGCGACCTTCCGGCGCCCACCGAGTGTTCGTCAGCTCGGCCCGTCAGACTGTCGAAACCGCCTCCAAACGCCCGCCGGCACGGTAATAACCCCCTGAAGAGAGGTAGGTAAGGTACGCAGTCACGTCTTAGTCAGATCGTAGTCGCATGCGTGTCCATCCACCAAACTGCGCATAGCCTACCGTACGCTGCGTAATGTGTACCTACCGCTGCATGTGACGCTTGAACTCTGTATTGCGAAAGTAGCAGAGTGGCTGAAGTATTGAGTGGCAGCCGATGCAGAGGATTATGGTCCACTTGACGACTAGGGAGTAGCTGCCGAAGAATGGACTGAGTAGCTCGTGAAACTGCAGCAGTTGCAAGACGGAGTAGGACACCAGGTAGAGGAGATACACGAAGATCACAGAACCGATCACGAGCACGTACTTGTGCCGCTTCAGCAGCTGCCGACGTGTATGCTTGTCGCCATCGTCTGGAATCGATTCCAGTCGACATACGCGGCACGTCGCAATGGACCTACCATACACGCATTACCTGAGGACGACGCCCTGCCGTTTCTGAAAAAGCGGCTGCTTTTTCTTCTAGGCGCTTCGGCGTGGAGCTCGCGTCCATTGCCGACGGGCTCAGCGTCTGTGGGAGGGGCGGCGACGCATCGATTCATATGCTGCGCCTCCGCCGTCAGCGTCAGCTCGTCGCGGCGTATCTTTGCGATGATGCGCAGGAAGGCGGCATAGCAGAAGACGACGACGACGAAGCAGAGGAAGCAGAAGGCGATCAGCGCCGCGTTGTAGAAGTTGTAGGCGGTGAGTCCGCCGGCCGACGCGGCGCTCTCGTCGCGCGTCACGCAGATACTGCGCTGCGGCGTGCCGCTGTCGACGGTGAAGGGAGCGGCGCTGGTCGTGGACGCGGCGGCGCTCGAGTTGGCCGCCGGCCGCTGGGGACAGACGCCCGTGAGAATGCCGCCCGAAACGTTCTGCGAGAACGTGTTCGCGACGCTGAACAGGAAGGAGAGGAGCCAGACGAAGGGAATGACAACGAAGAGGCGGGCGCGCGTCACGAGTCGGCGGTAGTGAAAGGGCCAACGAATGAAGAGGAATTCGTTGAGCGTGATCAGCAGCAGGTTGAGAATGGTCGCCACGTTGCAGAACCGCAGCACGACGATGTTGAGCTGGTCGATCGCGAGCAGGCGCACGTTCCAGCTGCCGTCGACCGGCGCGAAGTTCTTGACGACCCACAGACAGATGCTGACACCCTTGATGATGTCTATGACGGTGAAGTTGACGATGAGGCAGTAGAAGACGTTCTTGCGCACCGTCTGCTCGCGACGAGCGAGCAGCACGACGAGAATTGTCGCGTTCAGCGCGACCGCCGCCATGCCACAGAGGATGACGAGCACACCGAACGTGACCGGCACCGCGTTGGGCATGTCGAACGTGTGCGAGGCGCCAAACAAGTCCACGTTCCGCACGTAGTCCGAGACGTTCACGTCGGCCGGCAGGCCGTGACGCTGACGAAAGAGCGCCTCCAGGAACTCCTCCGTCGACCGCTGGCGCGCCCAGCGCTCGTCCTCGACGCCGGCAGCTCCCATGCCCTTGCCGCCTACAAAAAGGCCACCTCCGGCTACTTCGGTACCCCCTAGGAGTCATTCGTCTCGGCTTCTCAACAAACCGCCTTGAAATCGCACTCCTTTCATTAGCGTTGCCAGTAGCCTCATTAACTATGCATGACCAGCACAATAACTGCGGACGAATTACGGTCGTTCAGCGAAACGGCGCCGCACGTAACCCGCGTGACGCGATTCGTCAGGCAGATGGATGTATAATAAACTCGAAGAAAAAGCGTGACGTCTAACGAAAATTGTAAATCTGACTTATAAGACGTCAGTAAACACTAGCCACTCCCGTGCCGTCAGAGAGCCTTCACTATCCCGCCGTCCGCACGCGCCTTGTCGGTTCAGTAGTGGGAATGCGTCTTAAGCGCCTTGGGGGATTGGATTACGCCAAGCTGCCGGCCAGCAACTTACGGTAGTCGGTTGTTGGTGTCATGCCAACGCTGGAAGGGCGCCACGGCGTTCGGCGCACATTAGTCCTTCTTCGACGACGCGTCTCCGTTCATGCGTGTCTCGAGCAGCAGCGCTGCTACAATGTCGGTGCAGCGTCTATAGAGCAGGTAACCGGTCGCCATTCGATTTGGTTGCAGCGAGTCTCTGCCAGCGACGCGGCAGAAAGACCGGCTGCGGCTGGCGCCGTCTCGAGTGGCCGCGCTCGAGCACCAAATAGCGCTCCTAACAACCACTAAGCCGCGCCGCCTTCGGCAACAGCGTTCCGATTTCCCAACAAGATTTACGTAGGAAGCGGCGAACACCAGGGCACAGGCAGACTAGACGTTCTGCGTAGGAAAATCAAACTCGATTACGCAACTGCGCACCCAGCGAGCGCAAATCTGATTTCCAAAGAGCAGAACGGCCAGCCAGGGTGTGAAAACACTTGAGTAAGCCGAAAAAGGAAGCCATGCAGTTTTGGCCGGCAGTGAAGCGCGGTGTGGCTAGGCGAAATGAAGTGAAACACGGCCAATCTCAGCTTCGATCCAGCGCCGTTCATGCGCCGATGAAGATCTGTCAAAAGTCGGCGTGAAGCCGTTCGCCGTCTGCTCCGCCCTCTGCGGGCTAGCAGACTCGAAGCGTTCGCCCTTGAAATCTCAAAGGAGAGAGGTTTGTCCGAAAAAAAAGAAGACGGCGCGTCGATGCCTGCGGGCGAGAGAGGTTGGCTGTCGTAGCCGACCGGAAGCCAATTGAATTTCCTCCGCCAAAAGTGGCTCGAGCGACCCGCCGCCTCCAAGCGGTCGTTGACGGTCGGCCCGAACGCCACCGGCCTATCTCACAGGAGCCAATCAGCAAGAGAGAGAGAGACTTTAAGCAAATGGGCTTCGAACGGCCCCTTAACGTCGGCATTCAAGCGGGCGCGAGCCAAACTTTGGGTCGATCTGCGTGATCAATGTTCCGCTTCTCATACAAACAGGCGTCCACAAATCACTTAGTGAATGGCCGCTTTTGGGTGGTCCGCATTTATTTCGCACCGGCGGTAGGAACGGCGCGGCGCGGCACTTAGGCGGAAGGGGAACTCCACCGTCTACCGAATCGGAGTGGGCGCACCGACGACGCCCTCCTTCCTCCTTCCCCAGGGCGCAAGTTGGGCGAGGAAAATTGATTCGGTGACGACACCCGAGGAACTGGCGGCTCGGCTTTTCCGTCGCGTAGGGAGAGAGCCCTCGGTGGCAGCGCTCCCAAATTGGTTGACGGAACACGGCACGAACAAACAGCGGACCAAACGTCTGCCAGCCGAGAAAATCTGTTTGTTTGAAACGCGAACCACGGCGCTCGGCCCGCAAACAGCGGCCCATTAGTGCTCTGAGAATCGTGACTGCGTCACACCACCAGAAAAACATATGTAATTACAACTGCACGGCAAAAAGCGACGCATTCTCTGGATGTCCAAAGAACGACCTCACCGAGTTGACACTACCGGCTACTACAAAAGGAAACCAGATCCGCAAATGGCAACAAATTCCGCCTGCGAATTGCCGCGAATCGGCGAATTGAATTTCAGACGAGCACTCTCTCGCTCCAAGTTCCGTGCCAATTTTCCGCCGAATTCTCACGCTGTATCAGCTTACAACTCTCAAATAGGTGTCGGGACCGAGCGCGAGATGTTGAAGTCGGCCGCGCGCCGTCGCCAATTTGTTATGCGTCGCCGACGGTCGCTGAGCCTCGTAAATTGCAGGCGCGACGACATCGACGGAGGGCGAGGAGACAAACCGCCGAAAACAGCTGTCAGTGGGCAGGCAGCGTGCGCGGAGTCGCTCAGTCGAGGGCCGTCCGTTCGATCAGCGCCCATCGGGCGGCCGTGTGCGCGAGAGCGGACAAAGAGACGGACGGCGCTCCGAACGCGTTCCGACAGCCGTAGCATTCGCGCGGCGCAGGCGGCGCCACCCACGTCTAAGCGGCGCTGAGCCTTTTTTCGAATTGTCTTTTCAATGGAGCCCTAACTAATGGAAACGGTAAAATTTATGGCCGTCCAGAGCTCATCGCGGCCGCCGTCAAAGGACGAGGCGGCGACGGAGGCGAATCGGTCGCGTGGCAATCGACGCGGTGTCGACCGCCCCTACGTCTCGTCGTCGCCCGTAACCAGAGGACCGAAAAGTTCGTAAAACGAACCGGACAGACAGATGACAAATGAACGGCCGACGAGACTGCTCGTGCTCATGCGCCGTTCGTTGCCTGCGACGCGGGAGGTCTGGCCGGATAGACGACAGGCATAAGGCGCCGAGGCAGTGTCATGAGTCGAGTCAGTCGACGCGGAACACCGCTCGCAGACGACCACGTACAATGTGCGTGCTCAGCTGGCCATCGTGTATATCGCAGTGTACACCAAGTAACACCAGCTAGTAACGACACTGGCGGCCTCAGTGGAGGCCCCGCTGCAGATCGAAGTCGAGCAAGACGTCGGCGAGAAGCGGCGCGACCGACAGCAGCTTGAAGGGCGGCAGGCGCGCAATGCGGCGCGCATGCGGCAGCGTGTCCGTGATCCAGAAGACCTCGATGGGCGAATCGAGGAACTGCCGCCAGCTGTCGGCGGGAAAGACGGCGTGCGTCACGAACGCCGACACGCTCACGGCGCCGCGCAGCAGCAGCAGCTGAACACGGCCGGAATGGTCGGCAGGCAGGGAGGCACGCAGGAAGCGGATCACCTTTGCCGCTTCCATAATCGTCGCTCCCGTCTGAATCAAGTCGTCGACTAAGACGACGTGCATACCGGTGGGATCGCCTGAAGCCAATTCGGGCGAACAAGAGCTGAGGGCCGGAAGAGGAGGGGGGGGGGGGCAGCGACCGTCTTTGACGCGGACGGTTCTCTTGCCGCCCTCGCGCTGCTTGGTGCAGACGACGCGCTCCATGTCGTTGGGAAAGAGGCTGGCGAAGCGCTTCTCGGCCCCGGAGTCGGGAAAGGCGATCGCGACATCCGCGCCCTCCCACGCGCCTCCGACGGCGCGCAGCCGGGCCAGTTCGGCCGTCAGGAGGGGCACGGCGCTCTCGAGCCTGGGACGGCAAGCGGACGTAAGGGGTACCGAATTAGAGTTGGCGCTCTCACCTGGGAATGACGGCGTTGCTGAAGTAGAAGCGCTCCTGCAGCGCGTGAATGTCGAAGATGACGAGTTGGGTGGGCCCGCCGGCCGTCATCGGTGTCGCCGATAGCAGCGTCGCCAGCGTCTGCAAGCGGCAGAGACGGTGGTGTGCGAGGCGAGACGGCGGGGTGGAGGGACCCTGGCGGTGGGCACTTGGCCTTCGCGGTCGATGCGTTCCATGGTGCCAGTGGGGAAGTAGGGCAGGAGTACGGTGAGCGAGTTGACGAGGCAGCCGGGCAGCGCGAGCATGACGCTCAACTGCTCGAAGACCACCTCGACCGAGTGGAACGAGCAGAGGAGAATCACTGTAGAAAAAGAGAAAGCGGCTGCCAGTGAATGGCAAAGACATCAGGACCAACCATCGCTGCGTCCCAACTGCTTGACTTCGTCTATGAAGAGATTGGGAAAGCCGTCGGCGAACTTGTCCCAATGGACGACGGGTTTGTAGTCGACGGGACGCACCAGCTGCTCCTAGCGAGGGGACAAGAACGACGCCTCCAGAAGCCGGGGGGTCGCAGCCTACGGATTCTCACGGGACGGCCGGCCTGCAGTTGGGCTACTCTGCCGCGACAGCAGAGGACGACTTGGCGAGCGAGCGCCTCTTGACTCTTGTGCGCCAAAACGTAGAGGGGCTTGAGACGAGCTGGCGGCGTCGCGAACGCACCGGACGAACTGGGCTCCGGCGTCGCGCAGAGAAGGGACGACACGGATTCCTGCTAAACGCGCACCTCCACGGCATAGGTGTAACTGCGTAGTGTGTAGGTACAGATCACCCCCCAGCTTTGGTCAATCCTGCACGAAAAGTAGGACCACCCCTTAGTTAGCTTTGGTCGAAAGTCGAAGCTGCACTCATTGCAGGTTAGCCCCATGGTTGAATGTGTTTCTCATACTTCCCAAGGTGTTTTTCCGGCCTGCAAGTAGTATTTGAGCAAATATCAAAGAATTCGCCGGCAGCGCTGTATTTTACGCACCTACAGACCATTTTAGAGTCTCTCGAGCGCGTTTTCGGCCAAAAATGCAACATTTTCTAGGTCATTATTGAGGCTGGAAAACGAGAAATTGTATCAAATATCAAACTTGGTTGTGCAGGTCAACCCCATCGACTTATAAAAAATCCCAGATTCAGCCCCTCCCAGCTTCGATGGTCAGTTAGACCTATGCTCCACGGCCCACAAGCGAACACTCAGTCACACAGCAGTCATCACACACAGTGCACGCCTGCTTCTATGAGAAAGAGGTCTCAAGACCACACGCAGATCCGCAAAAAATATAATGATGAAAACAAGGTTAAAAGCCACATTTTCGCCGTCGGCGCATGTGTTTACGAAGTCGGCATGCACAGAGAGAAGTCAGTTAGAGAGCGCCAGTAGCAGAAGCCCACCGTGAAAAGTTCGTCATGGGCATCGCCTTGTTCGTGCAGCTCCTCGTAGAAGCGGTCCATGGCGCTGCGGCTGGCAGGCGCAGCCGCTGCGGCGGCGGCAGCAGGCCGCATGGCCTTGCGTCGGTGGTAGGCATAGGACATTCGCGCGGTTTTGGGCGCCGGATAGCTGTCGAGAGTCGACTGCGCCTCGGCCGCGTCTCCTCCGTGTCGGGCGTTGATCAGGGCCACCGCCTTCTCGTGCGCCCGCTTCGGCTCGACCGCGCTCTGCGCCACCGACGAGTTCACTTCCCTGCAGGCAGCTGTCGTTGCTAGGATGCTCCGCGTATCCTGCTCCGTCCGTCCGTCTTGTACTCACCTGTAGACCTGGCGCGCTCTGACGAGGGCCACGTTCGCCTTCGGGTAATTCTGCTCCATGCAAACGTGTGGCAATGGCGGATGCTCTGGGTCCGATAGCCATCTGCCTCCCGAGATCCGAACGGTGGTCACGGTCGGTCTTTCCTTGCCTGAGTGCTGACAAGTCATTCAAGAAGCGTAGGGAGAGGACAAGCAGACAAAGCATCATAGGTGCCCACTCAAATTGGGCCAGGGGAGGGGAAAATCGGGATTTCCGGGATGGAGTTTTAACCTCGGAATTGCGCAAAAAATGGTACTTATCCGCCTGAAAATGGACCAAAAAAACGGTTCAGAACGTGATCTAAACGCCATTTCTATGTACAGCTAAGCTCCAAAGTACAACTACAAAGAGAGAGCGCCGCAGGCCCACTTTTTGCCATCTTTACAGGACAAATTGGCTTGAATCGAAACTCCAGAAAATGAAAGCCAGGGGTCGTCGGGATAGGGTCACACAGGGGAGGGGTATATCCCCCCCCCCTTATACCTCACCGGCTTTTTTTGCGCGCGCAGCGATGTCCTGGCAGTGCTGACAGCGGAGCGACAGGGTCTCTCCATCGTTGCTGACTCTGTAGATGTTGAACACAAACGAGTGATTCGGGTTCCCGCGGCTCGTGAACAACGCGACCCGCCCACCCATCTGGGAGCGGCCAAATACCACCTCGGTTCCAGCCATTATCGATTTTCACTCGAACACGAATTTTTTTAAATTTTTCAGAACATGCGTTCCTCACAACTCCAACGTAACGTCCCAAACAGTACGGTATTCGTGTTTTGAACAACAATTTGCAAACTGACAGTCAGCAACAAAACAAGTTCGGTCGCGGGTGCCGAGGTTGCTGTTGCTGTACGCATTCTGCCGCTGACAAGCGTGCCGCGCGCATGTACCCATGTGGGCGAGCTGTCGACAGGACGTCCTACTCTTCCGCGTTGCTGCACGCTGCTAGGGCAGGGCCTGCGAGCGCGTCCCCTCGCGCGTCGCGGACTCGTCTCGTGCATGCCCTGCATCGCGGTTCAAACCTGTAGCGCTATTTATACCACGTGACGAGTTCCGCACTCACGACGACGACGAGCCGGAGTTCCATTACGGTAACGGTAGTTTCTCGAGAAAAATGCACTTATCACTCATGGTCATGACCGACACTGAAGCACCCAAAGGCCGTTATTTGCATTTCTTACATTTGTGTGTAGTAGCCAACCAACTCATCTTTTTCGACGTGCTTGTGCTTTGTGAACGTCGATATATGAAACTGACGACAAAAGTGCACGCATTATTACATTTGCATACTAGTCGATTTGAAATTTGGTGTACCTACAGGAACGACAATCGGTAGAACGGGACGCGCGGCAACACAAGCTCTAGCGGATCCAGACGGGGGGGAGAAGGGGGTCTCCCCCTCCTGTCAGCTCTAATTTAGGGGGGAAGGAGGGGGAGAGATCAGGGGAGAGAACAGGAAAGAAGGGCGAGCACAAGAGGACATTTTACGTTTTCCTACGTTTTCCTTGGATTAAGGTACTCAAAAGCGCAAAATTTTTCCCTGCGGCGCTGCGGTTCTCTTCCAACTCACGTTTGACTCGTAAGGGAACTAAAAAATCCCGACATATTTGTCTATTCCATTGTAGTGTAGTTTGTGCGGTGAAAAAAATTGACCTTCTCCCCCCCCCCCTCTGTCAGCAAATCCCAGATCCGCCAGTGAACACAAGAAAAACAAGAAAATCACAACTACCGGGCAGAACAAAGTGGGAGAGAAGGGAGTAAGCGCAAAGGGAGGGTTACTGTCGAAAGGGATAGAGAGAGGGCGGCGGCGTCTTCGAATATACCTAGAGATTACAGAGTGTGTCCGGCGTTTTTCCATCAGCAACTAACACGAAAGATGCGTAATTACATTGACTGTGTTCTCTTTGATTGCTTTTCTTTCACGTCTATTCTTAACACTCGGCCCGCTTTTTTGCATTCAGCGAGCGCTGTCGTGATGGAACAGGCAAGCCGCCACGTTAAATGATAAAATCAGGCGAGGTTGCGACCTTTCGCCAAAGTTTCCCGCCCAGAATTTACAGTTGATCCTACGACACACTTGTGATAAGGGCGAAACCGCAGTCGCGGTCTAGCGACAGTCGACTGCCCGACTGCGCGACCGCGCCCGACCGCGCCGCACCTCTTCTGCCTATCTCCGCTGACAGCTAGCCCACAGTGTCAAGTATTTGTCGTTTGGGCGCGCTTTGCAGGAACATGTCGTCGTCGGCACACCCCACGCCTTGCGCCAGGGTGAGAAATTGTGTGTGACGAGAATTCCTACGCGACGAGCACGTATACTTGCCTGTAGGCGTCTGCGGTTCTACTGGCGATGGCGCAGACCCCAGTAGGCGTTGTCGGAGCTCTTCTGCTCTACGACACCCACACCTCCATGTTCCAGGGGCGCTACTGCAGCCAGACACACAGGCTGCCAGAATGCGACGCCGTCGGCACGTTTTCAACAGTCATACTGACAATACGATAACCTAACAAAACGAAAATGGACGCTTTAAAAATAATTTCAGTAGACTACTTCCCATTTGCACTGGGCGCGGGTGTGGTCCTGTCGACGCTGGCTCTCTTGCTAGCCGCCGTTCAGAATCAAGACAGCTTCTTGTTTGGCGCCTACAAGCTTCTTCAGGTGCGTACATGGGTCATTTTGACGTTATAGTGCTTTTGAAGGAAACAAGCTCAATGAAAGCATGCCTACAGACATGTGTGGGCCTTTTGCTGGTTCTACCAGAAACTTATCTCGTCGGCCACTACTTCCTCAAGTTTGGTGCTGACAACGCCCCAGACCAGGGTGTCGACTGAAATTATTTTAGGCTTGCAAAAACTGCGTTTGAAACCTTGTTTGTTCTAGTCGCAAATTTGCCGAAACTAGGCGCACTGGCGTTCTATGCATTTGTCGCGACTATCATTTCGCTGGCACTGACCGCCGTCATCAGGCGCGACTATAGAAAGACCTTCAGAATGGTTCGTTTTTACATATAGTCGATTGACTGTAGTAAGCTGCCCAAACGTTTTTTTTCGGTTTAGGAATTGCCTCTCCTGCATTTCGACGAGAAAGCTGCGGAACAAAGAAAGTACATTTAGACGCAATGATCCTGAAAAAAGTATATCTATTCGAAGAAAAGTGCGATTCAGTGTGGTAGCTGTTAATTACCGTTGTTAACAAAAACTAAATCAAGAGGAATATTTGCATATAATGCGTACACGCGATTTGCATGTAGTATGTGCAGAACAACATTAACAAACCTCTCACTCAAATTTATTTGCATATTTGCTGACGAACTGTGTGTCATTTTCGAAATCGAATTCGTACGGAGGCGACATGTAGGATTGGAATTTCTTTCATCCATTTGTTGATTCGTGGTCGAGATCATACGTGCCCATGGGGGGGGGTATAGGGGGGGTATACCCCTCCCCTGTAAGAGCCTATCCCGAAAGACTTTCGGGATTACCCTCCCCCTGGGCTACCTAATCCCGAAACCAAATCGGGATTTTCGGGATACCCCTCCCCATCTCTATAGACAATTAGTGCAATGCAGCCGCGCAACTGTTGTATGTACATAACTTTACTTTGGCGTTATTGACTTGGTTGCGCGTTTATCGATTTTTTGTTCGTACAGCATTTATTGATTTTTGTTGTTCTAATGGACACCCAAAGACGCGTAGTATCATACTACTAGTATGTACCTGTATGTACGCATACGTTACGCATCCTCGCCTCTCTCTAGGTACGGGTGTGCAGGGCACTAGGGTGGCCAGGCAGGTTTAGAAGATGTCTATTTGTTAACATTAGATTAACGCACCCTTACTTTAGATTACCCATACGCGCAAAATTTTGCCTGCGGCGCTATGGTGGGTGAGCGTACAGGTCACTCTTCTTGGACTAGGGAATCGTTTTGGGCCAGGATATAGGATTCCCTTAGGTTGACGCTCCAATATGTGAAAAAAGTGCCCGCGGCGCTGGTGCTGAGCATGCAACTCACCCTCGTGTGAGCCAGGTAGTATTAAAATTCTTAGCAAACCACAACCGCCCATTACCATCAATTTTAAGGAAGAATGCTTGGCGAGACATAGAAATGGCCAAATTTTCGCCTGCGGCGCAGTTAATTTGGTAGAAACTGCGTGAAAGCAACTGCGTCAGTAGACAGCCAGTCGCCTCTAAATTACTTGGTGCCAGCTCCCAAGCAACTGCGTCAGTCGACTTCTAGCTAACTGCGTCAGTGGACTGCTGCCAGCTCACAAGCAACTCTGTCACAAAGCAGCGCCTGCAAGGCCACCTGCCTTTCGCTCCTGCCAGGTCCTTAGTCAGTCTTCATCAGTCCGCAGAGCAGCTCTGCAGTACGATGCGATAATTAGCTTTATTTATTAAATTGTGAGGTATATTGAAGTGATATTTTTGTCCCGAACAAATGCGCTCTACCTATTTTGCGAAATCCCAAGACAGATCTGCATACCACACTCTGCGCTTTCGCTATCACAAATGTTATTATGAGGAGAGCTTTTGCGAACTCCCAAATAATGATCTACTGACTGACCTATACATTTTGGCAGAATCGTCACAGTGCTGTTCATGGCGAAGTATCTTCTCAAATTTCTTGTCTAAGTGCTGCGAAATCCCCAACAATTGTTTCGCACAGCGCTGCGCACTGCGAAATCCTCTCCAAAACCCATGCGATATGCGAAATCCCTCATGATTTCTGTCCGGGTATGTTTGGGCTAGCCCAGGCTATGCCTATCTATGCCACAAAGTGGTGAACCTGTTGCTGCAGTACATAGCTGCTAAACCTGCTGCTGGTGCTAGCCTACTGCTGAGGCTTCTGTGGAGTCTGCTGCAGAACCAGCAACTTAGATGATTCTCCTTGTTCCTCTACAGTTTCAGTCCATTCCTGAAACAAGTGGCTGTTCTCTCACCAAATTGTGACTACGATGGTGTGCCATATGCACACCAAGTTGCATGCTCATCTGACAGCAGTCCACAGTGAAGTGAAACTGACGTTCTTGGCCTGCAGGCTGAATACAACCAAGCCAGAGGACGTTCTGCTGTGCCAGGACGTAGACACAGGCGTCCACCACATTGATTCGACTAGGCTAGGCCATCAAACACACATATGAAGACTCTGCTGTGACTCTCGTCTCGTCGTTGCACTTGCAGTTCTGTCTGTGGTTGTCTACTGTCTTCATCTCAGAACACAGGCTACCATCATGCCATCTTCTTCGTCTTCTACCAGAATACCATGTACATTCATACATTGTGCTGCTGCATTGCATTGATCGACCATGCATTGCATGACACTCACTCTCACCCACCCACCCAACCTGTGGGAAGTATCCCGAATTGCCCAGTTTACCCACCCCCTGCCTTCGAAAAATTTGGCGATTTACCCCTCCCCTGGCCCAATTTCCGTGGGCACCTATGGTCGAGATGGCGTTGCGCGTGCCTCTCGTGGTTGATTTGGTGCGCCAGCTGAGTCCCACGTGCTACGATGACATCGCCGACAGACTCAGCTATCACGTGACCGTCGTCGTCCTCTGCTTCTGTACCGTCCTGCTCAGCGCCAAGCAGTGCGCGCTTGCCTGCTGCTGCTGCTGCTGCTGTCTCCATCAAAGCTCACTCGCCTGTGCGCCGCTTTAGGTACCTGGGCGAGCCGATCCACTGTCTCTTTCCGCAGGAGCTGTCGGCGTGGCGCGGCTTCATCGAGGACGTCTGCTTCGTGAACCGGACGTACCGCGTCGACGCCTACGCCGCGCCCTCCGTGCCCCAGATGCAGCGCGAGGCCGTCCTCTACTACCAGTGGGTGCCGCTGCTTCTCGTCCTCCAGGCCGGCCTCTTCTCCCTGCCCAACTGGATCTGGAAGCTCGTCCTCTGGCAGACCGGTTTGTCCTCACCACCGCCTCTCTTGTCGGCGGCTTTCGTCGACCCGACACCGGTTCAGGGTTCAACCTGAAGGCGGTGACGACGGCGCTGCAGAAGGCAGAGATGATCGCGGAGCAGAGTGCGCGCCGAGAAGAGAAAATCGACGGCATCGCCCGCTTTCTCAACGCGACGCTGGAGATGCGAGCCGACGCGGGTGGGCTGGCCGGCTTGCGTCGTCGCGACACTGACTGTCGACCCTACGCTATCCGTTGCCCCCCCCCCCCTGCAGAGGCGGACGCGTCGCGTCGACTCCTGCCGACGGTGCGTCTGTGTCGCTCATGGGGAGGCTACTTGTCGGCCATGTACATGCTCGTCAAGACGCTCTACCTGCTCAACGTCTCCGTCCAGTTCGTGCTCATCAACTCGCTGCTACAGGGCCGCTACTTCCATTGGGGCTACGAGGCGCGTGCTCATTCCCTCATCTCATCCGAAGTGCACTGCGCGACTGACCATCTCTTTCTTCAGGTACTGAAGAACGTGACGCAGGGCAGACAGTTGACGGAGTCGCGTCTCTTTCCCATGGTGACCTGGTGCAGTTTCAGCACTCGCGTTCTCGGTAGCCTTCGACATCGTGTGCGTGCGTGCGTGCGTGCGTCACTGCTTCTCGTCCCCTCCTTTCTGAGGCCAGAACAACCATTGGATGGTGCAGTGCGTGCTGCCCGTGAACATCATCAACGAGAAGGTGTACCTGTTCTTCTGGTTCTGGTTCCTCTTCGTCTTCCTCTTCACGGCGGCCAACCTGCTCTGCTGGCTCGCGACGCTGCTGTGTCGGCGCCGCTCGCTCACCTTCATCCGTCGGCTCCTCCGGCTCGGCGGCCACTTTTCGGCAGCTGACAGCGGCGGCGTCTGCGGCTACAAGGACGGCGAAGGCGAGGCGTTGACCGCTTCTGCTGTCGACCGGAGAGGAGGACGCGACGCGGCGCCGTTCCAGAGCTGGACAGGACGAGACGGTTCGTGACGCGCTGCCTCCGTCCCGACGGCGTGCTCATCTTCCGCTTCCTGGCCAACCACGCGGGAGAGCTGCTCGCCACCGAGCTGCTCGCCGTCATCTACCGGGCACGCTCGCTCTCTCGGTCGATCGCTCGGCCGGCTCGGCACCAGTGTTCGTCAGTTGCAGACGTACAAGGAGCGCGTGGAAGTGAGCCTCATGACGGGCTGCGGCACCGCCAACGTGCCCATCCACTCCGCCTGCAAAAAGGACGGCGCCATGCGCTACCCAACCGCAGAGACCGCCCCCTTTGACGAGACCGTGGGGTGCGTAGCTCGTTTGGTTTCATCTCGCTCTAGTGCTACAACAGACGTTTCTCCAAAAGGCTGACGGCCACTCAATCGACGCTCCTCGACAAGTGGTACGATGCGGACGCGCCCACGACGACGCGCCAGCACCACTCGCGTTCGCCCAAAGTCGCGTTCACGGTGGGCGGCGGCGGCGGCGGCCCCACTGCTGTCGGCGTCGGTCGCTCGACCAACAAGGGCATTCGAGAGAATCTCAGTCGCTACTGACGGCCAGCTTTTCTGTCGACTGAGGAAACTATAGGTGTGGACAAGAAGAAGAGCGATTGAGCGATGTGCCGGTGCAGCATGGTTGTCGTTGGTTCTGACGCGCCGTTCGTCTGGGATATTTTTCTAACTACGGTGCTGTTTCGCTCTGCTTGTGGAGTTCGGCTGTGTGATTTGGTTCGGTTGAGAAGTGAAAGGGGTCGTGTTTTCGTTTGTCAGTCGAAGCGTTTACACGGCAAGTTGCGGACAGTGGCCACTATTGCGTTACGATCACATCAAGCGATTGGCGAGTTGGACGAGCAGTGTCGCGGCGGGCAAGCCGGACGCCAGGAGAAGAGGGAGCGCACCCGTCGGCGCGCGGTTCGAGTCGTGCTCGTGGTTGCCGTCGTCCTTGTGGTTGTGGTTGGACATGTAGGCCGCTGGCGTGCGCACGTTGGCGAAGACGGCCGCCAGGTCGTCGGGGCGCAGGCCGACCAACTCTCCCGTCTCTTTCTCGTCGCAATTGCGCAGACACGCCGTCTGGTTGAAGTCGACCATGCAGCTTTTGATCTTCGCTCTGAAAAGGTCCGCGCCAACGGTCGGAGAGTCGGAGTCGAATGTGGCGAATGTCGGTCACGCACCGAAGGCACTCGTCGCCGACTAGTCTTGCGGTGCTGCCCGTGCCCTGCGTGAAGCTCTTGAGGTGCTCACAGAGCAGCTGCGCCTGGCGGGCGGGCAGCGTCCAGCGGAAGCGCTCCTCTCTGCCCAGTTCGTCTTGCCGATTCGTGCAGTGGGCCAGCACGTCGGACGCCAAGGCCGTTCCATTCAGCTGGCCCGTGTCGACGCGCCCGTCGACGCAGGCGACCACCCGGCCGATGGCGCCGCAGAAACTGCCGATGCTGTCGATGCCCAGACTCGTGTCGTTTGCGGTGAGACGAGAGGCTTGCGTGATCGCCGGCCCCGCCGACGCGTCGCACGAGACGAGGCTGCTCCAGCAGCCCCCGTCGTCACCGCCAGCAGCGGTGTCGCCAGTCCCAGTCGCCCGTCTCTTCCCGTGGGCGGATCTGAGCGCGCGACGAGTTGTCGGTGGCCGATCGCCGCACGGCGTCTTGCATCCGCCGGCGTCGTAACTGACCATGCACACCTTCCGCTTCCAGCTGAAGGATGCAAAGCATTACGTGTGCGGCGTCAACGGAGTGGCGGCCGCACGCACTCGAGGCAGTCTTGGGCGCGCCGCTTGTCGCTCTGACCCAAGGAGGCGTCGTGCGCGCAGAGGAGGCGCGCCCGGAGGAGACGCTGCATGTCGTCGGCCGACCCCTCGTCGTCTTCCTCGTCGGCGCAGTCGAGGCCCAGTTGGGGGGCGACGGAGCAGAACCGTCTGACGGCTCTCAGATCCAGCTGGCTGCCGCCGTCTTTCGCTAGAAGCGCGTTCAACTCCACGCCGACGCCCAGGCGATGCGCGTCCTCGACGAGTAGCCGCCGGCAGCTGTCGACGCCCGCGCTCGCTGTTCCCGTGGCCAGGAGTGTACTCAGTGTCAACACCGCGATGCGGAAGGCCATGATTGGAGCTAGCGAATCCTAATAGGTATTACTTTCGACCCTTCCACTCTTCGACGATTACACCATTATTTATTAGTTAGCCAAACTAGTGTAATGAATCAGTGGCGAATTCGTGGTTCCGCATGGCCGAGTAATGCATGTCACGGCAGTCTTCGTCGGAATCTGTTGGTGCAGCGAAACTGGCTTTGACCACTTGCAGAAAGTACACATTTCATACGCAAAGCTGGTTCACGACTCTATTCAAAGTGAACCAAGCACGTCTCAAGTGAAACCTATTTTCTTGAAAGGGCTTAGCGAAGTGATGGTATTCACTGTATACGATTATGCTGTCAAAGGGATTCGTCTTTCAAGCGATGTTTGTAGTGTTTTCATTATAGTTTTGTTTTTAAAAGTTTTTCGACCGTAACACTCATGGGTACTGTAGATGATTGTTTGAACTGCATTTTTTAGATTTCTTCGTACTGTCCGTGTCAACACAAAGAGATGTTGTCCGACGTAAAGGAGATCGTCACTGGCGGGGATGAGGGAGCCGCTGACTCGCCAGCGTCGTCAGTGGCTGCGGGCGGCGGTCTCGACAGCTTGCTCGGCAGCGCCATCTTCGAAGGCGGAGCCAAGAAATCCGTCGGTGTTTTCCGTGCGCTTGTCGAAGTGTCGTCGTGCCGCCTGTAAAGCGGACGTACGTCGTGTTTGAGTCGGCTGCGGGTGGAGGCGGCGGCGGTGGGTCGTTGGGCGGCGGCAAGAGCGACTACTTCAAGAAACCGAAGGAGATGCCGCGCGAGGTGTACAACCTGCTCGTGTGCAACGAGTACTCGGGCTTGAAGAGCGGCGACGCGGTCGACACCCTCGCGCCCACCTACCTCTTCGGGCCCAAGCAGGCCAAGGCCAAGCTCGCCGGATACCGTCGCGAGAAGGCGCGTCTAGGCGCCGCCGTCCGTCGCAAGTGGCTCTGGACGCCCTTCGTCAACCCCGCCAGAAAAGTACCCCCGCCTTTTGCTTCAATCTACAAGGAAAGTCAGCGAAACGCCTTCGTGTCGATCGCAGGACGGCCTGCAGTTGCACCATTGGTATCGCGACGACAAGCTGGGCGAAGAGTACCCGTTTGCGCGACTCAATACCGTAGTCGACGTGCCGACGTATTCGGAAAAGGATTACACTGACGCGCTGCAGAGCCCTTCGTGGAGCAAAGAGGCTACGGACGACCTCTTCGACCTCTGCCGACGATTCGACCTCAGGTGAGGCTAAATGAACGACTGAAGCTCGTCGGCACGCTGCGAGGTGGACCGGCTGGTCGTGGTCGTTAGGTGGCCCGTGATCTTCGACCGATGGGACCGAGTCAAGCATCCCGAGGAGCGCAAGGTCGAGGACCTCAAGGAGCGCTTCTACAACGTCTGCAACAAGCTCGTCGCGGTGGCTTAGGCTGTTTTGTGGTGTGGAAGAATGTCGGCATTGTACGGAGTCGCTGTCACTCAGAGGCGCTATCCCACGGAGGAGGCCGAGGAGCGACTGCTGTTCTTCGACGCCGGCCACGAAAAGAAGCGAAAGAAGCAGCTGAACAACCTCTGGAATCGAACGCCCGAAGAAGTGTGTGCTCGCTTGATGACTCTCATGAACCAGTTGGTTGTCCCTGTCACGAATCCAGTCCCGAGTCACTCGCTAGGTCGAGCGCGAGCGGTACCTGGCCGAGCAGCTGAAGCACATCGAGATCCGACGGCGCGAGCGCGAGAAGAAGGCGCTGGACCTGCAGAAGCTCATTTCCGCCGCCGACCGTCCACGGCCCACCGACTCGCCCGTCGACCTGGCCGGCGGAGGCGCGGCGGCGACGGCGTCGTCCGCGGCCGTCGGCGCCCCTTCGACGGTGGTGCTGTCGGGCGCCGCCGCAGCCGCGGTGCTCAAGAAGCGCTACGGCCACCTCAAGCAGTTCGCGCCCACAGGCCGCGCTGTCGTCCTGGGACAGCAGGTCTGTCGACGCTCTGCTCTGCCGCCTCCTGTCCTAGAGTAGTCGACCGCGTTTGAGCTGCCGGAGCCGAGTTTCTCGACGATCAAGTTCGCCGAATTCCGCGCCTCGGGGCCCCACCTGCGGAGTCAGTGCATCAAGCTGCCCAGCAACGCGGGCCAGAAGAAGGTCAAGGCCATCGAGCAGGGCCTCGACAGACTGGGTCTCGGTACGCGTGCGTGCGTGACGACCGCTGCCGGCAGTCGTCGTCCTGTCGACAAGCCAAGCGAGACTCGGTTGGACGCGCAGAGTATCAGCCGGTGGCGTCGGAGGACACGGTGCGCGACTTCAATGAGCTGCGCATCGACATCGCGCTGCTTTTCGACTTGAAGACGAGTCTGCTCAACTGCGAGTTCGAGCTCGAGTCCCTCAAGCACCAGTACCAGGCGGAGCTGGGCAAGGTCCGTTTCATCGTTTGTCGTCGGCACCGCTCCCTGTCGACTTGTCCTTGCGACAGGACTTCGACATCGAGCCGTCGCTGCGCGTGTCGACGGCCGTGTCGGACGCCGCCCTCTACCTTTCCGACCGCAAGGTCACCAACGCTATCGACTTGCACGCCATCAACAACCTCATGGTTCGTATTTTCAAATTTTCCTATATCGACAAGGTTTCGACAAGGTGGCTGCATGTCGAAACTTTTAGAAGAAAAAGAAGACGCCCGCCGAGCCATCGCCCTTTATGAAGCGGCCCAGGAGAAACTAGCGGATATTCTTGGCGTAATTTCCTTCCTCTGCCCATTTCTTTTTTTTCACACGGCGTACTGTACAAATCGATTGCACTGAACAGTGTCAACCGCACGTATGTATTCTCAATTGGCTAATCCGCTCTGCCATCATCGCATTGGGGATTAATGGGGTAGCAATCGTCACCGCGTCAGTGCCGTATATGAGCAGCTGGCATAGCTGCTTCGCTACAGTGCTCCGGCGACCGAGCAGAGCCAGTGGCTGCTGCGTTGCGCGAATTCTCATTGGCGAATTCCGATTGAATTGGCGTGAAAATGTGTGTACCGTTTGCGTGTGCTAGCCTGGCGTTGCTAGCGGCGGCAGTGGCGATGCCGGCGACGCTTCCGTCCGGCGGTCAGTCGGGCGCAGGTGCACGTGAAAGTTGTTCAGTGCAGCGTTCGGCCTTTAGCGAAGCTGTTTGAATGCGAAGTGGCTGGCGCGAAGCCTCAGTACGATGCGCTCGATAACTTCGTCACCTGTGGAGGAGTGGACAACGCAGTAGGGCGCCCTCGGCGGGCCGGGTTGCGGTTGCTGTGTGCGACAGCTGTGTGGGAGTGGTTCAGGTGGACTGCGCCGAAGGCTACTCGTGTCAGAGAAACGAGGGCAGCATGCGACTGTTCGAGACGAACGACGCTCAAGGCAAGCCCGTCCGCCCGTTCGCTTCCGTCTGCTGCACGCCCCAGCGAATCAAGGCGCCGCCAAAGGTCGCTCGCTCGCTTTTCCGACACGCCGTGCCACAAGATGCCGACGACGTCAGCGCTCAGTAGGCCGATCGACCACTGATATGAGGGCAGCGGCGTCTCGAAGGCGCGTGACCTTTGTTGCTCGACGGCATCGCGGTTGATACGTGCAAGCGGACTAAGCAAGATATGTGTGAGAGACTTGTTCTTGGCTGGCGACAAGCTGCACGAAGCGCTCAGTACGACTTGACGCATGGAAGTCGAGACGAGGACCGCCTTCATACCGTACTCTCGTGTACAAAAGCAGTAAAAAGAGAAGACTGCTAGCCGTCGCCGACTTTCCGGCAGCTGCGTAAGCGCCGCTCGCAACCGACGCGCGGCCATTGTTTCCACGGGATGGCGTCGGCACAGGTCGAGATCCGGCAAGCGGTCGCGCTAAGCCGACGCTCCACTCTCGGAGGCATATGCATTTTGATTGACAGCGCCGACGACGATACTTCGACAGCGCTATAGGTGGATCGAAACGAATGAGCCGCTCATGAGACTCGGACTAAGACTGATCCGCGTCGCGGTCACCTGTGCCGCCTTGCTGGTGCCGCCGACGCTGCCAGCTGACGATAGTTCGTCGACACCAGTTTCAACAAAATGCGTTCGAGAATTCGGTAGACCGACGCGGTGCTTTAAGGCAATTTCTCGTGTTCCGACAAGGAGGGAGAGCGAAATTACGTGCAAGACGCCGATGGAACTCCCCTTCGGTGCGAGTCTGTCGGCGAGGTGAGGACCATTTCGACATTTTCGACACCTCGCAGCGAACAGTCAAACTTCTAGGTGTGCGGCGAGAAGCCGGGTTCGACTTGTGAACTGAACGAAGGCAGCCTAAAAGTTTTTCCCTCCTTTTCCAAAATATGTTGCTCGGCGCCACTACCAACGGAGCCAGGTACGCCTTACACACTGCAAAAAGCTATTCTCTGAATCATTCATTGCTACGAGGTCCTTCCTACCTTCAGGTCAAGACGAGCCCGTGCCGCAGAAGACGTCACGTGAGAAGCGCCACCTGCGCAGTTTGCGTAGTAGATAGAGAGTGCGTAATGAGACGACGTTACAGCTGAACCCTTCGCTTGCACTTCCGACCCGGACAAGACGTCCGCGCCTCTCATCAACGCCAACGGCGAAGTCGTCGCCTGCGCTGATGTACGCGCGTACGCGCAAGTGTCCAGTCGAAACTGTGCGCAGCGCGCGCGTCTGGCGATTCTCAGGACGAGACCAAGTGCACGGACGGGGCGACGTGCCAGTTCAACGTGGGCAAAATGCAGGACTGGGAGCTGCTCGTGGGCAAACGCGAGTTCGAGAAGATCTGCTGCCACGCGGCCGTCGACGTTCCCAACGACAGTGAGACGACCCCTGCCGACGTCCGCCTCTCCGTCGTCCATTGAGTCACGACGGCCCTTCAGTCACGAGCCCGTCCATATACAAAGGCACGAAGGAGCGCAGCTTCCTCGACGCCCTCTTCAGTTGTCCCAGCGAGGACGAGCATTCCCAGTCGACGCCGGCGCGCAACGGCGACCGACACCTCATGCCCTGCGAAGTTCTTCCAACCTCTTCCAGCCCCCCCCCCCCTCATCGCTAGCAAGTTGAACCATTTCGACAGGACGACACTAGCTGCTCTGAAGAGCCGGGCGCGACCTGCCAGGCCAACTCGGGCTCGATGAGCGACTACACGATCGTCTCGAAACGCTTCGGAAGCGCCGCAAAGCCTTTTAAAACAATCTGCTGCACCAAGCCTCAGCCTGTCGAGGACGAAAGTCGGTGTCGGCGCGTCCTTGGAGATTGTCACCTCCTAGGGCAGGGCGTACTTTCAGGTCGGTTCTTCGCTTGTCGCCGTCAGGCAGAGGACGCCACTCCGTTCGTGCCTTACTTGAACGACAAGAAGAGGGTTGTCGGCTGCGCTGACGGCGGACAGGTCCGCAATCACGTCTATCCGAGAGCGTGGCAAAGACCGCTGGAATTGCAGTGTCCGGACGGCAGTCTGTGTCGGAACAATGCCGGCAACATGAACGATTTTCTCGTCATCAACGATGAATCGACGCCACCGTTTACCAAAATCTGCTGCATTCCAGTCGCAGAAGGTACGCACTTCCTAAACAGTCTAGCCAGCAACGTGCACTCAAAGTTCGCGTTTCGAGTTGCTGCTTTTCAGAACCGCCAAAGGTGCTCGGGGACGACCATCAACTGAGTGAGCTCGAGAAAGACCCTTTCCATTTTTTCAAACGATTATCCACGTGCAAAGAAGCGCATCTTAAGGAAAACTGTTCACATGTCCGGCACTCGATCGCTACGAGTCGTCGTTGGAACTGAACATTAAGAATCAAGTACTCAACTGCGCAGACAACGGCCAGTGCGTTCAAGACGGCTCGACGTGTGAAGCCAACAAGGGCAGCATGGCCGCGTTTGAAGTTGACCTTGGATTCACTCAACTGCGTCCCTTTGAAACCATCTGCTGCTCGAAGCCAGTGCTGAAAACGACTAAAGATGGTTCGTGAACTCTCGTGTCCCAGCGTGTTGCTTTGTTTTCAGTGACGTTTGCTGGCATCCATGTACTACTGTACTTTGCGCCGTGAAAACGGTAAAAAGCGGTACTTAGGGCAGGACGTGCAATTTTGTTAAATTAAAGTTCTTTGTAGTATGTATGGGGTTCTTGAAGCAGTCCAAAGCCACTCTGATTCTGCATCCTATTTGTGCTCCCGGGAAATACAAGGGTCAATTCAATTCTTTGGGTGCAAATCACACCAATTCGCGTTCGCTATCGCACTGCAAGGCAGCCTCTCGCCTTCTTTCGGTTCCAGACTGCGGCGGCTGTGAAGCGGACGCGGAGCCGTCGACGGAGCGGACGTGCGTTGGCTGCGACGACGAAGACGACGCCTGTGAGTCTCGACTCGGTCGACGCGACGGACGGCTACGGTGGCGTCAAGAGAACGTGGCTCGTACAGACTGCGCCGAGTGCGCGGAGTACTACGCCGAGGACGTGGAGAACGCGGCGCGCTGCGCCCACTTCGGCGCCACGTTGGCCGCGAGCAGCTGCGTGAGCGCGCCTTCCGTGCGCGACTGTCAGCAGGGCGACCAGGGCCCCAGCGTGCTCGGCTTCTGCGCCGGCACAGCCTGCTGCAGAGGCGGCTCCGGAGGTCCGCCCCGGCGGCGGCCGCGCGCACAGCTCGAGCCAATGACGAGTATAACTCGGCCTGAAACGCAGGGGTGCCGCCCGAGAAGGTGTGCGGCAGCGACCTGGACGTCATGGGCTACTGCGGCTCGGACGAGCTGAGCAAGAGCTGCCACGCCAAGGGCGGCAGCTGCAGTCTGGACATTTGCTGCAGAGCCGAGCGTAAGCTCGCTGAAACTGTCGGCAGAACACGTCACGCTGCTCCCCTTCAGCCTGCGTCGAGTGCGAGGACGTCGATGAAGAAGAGACGTGTACAGAGTGCCGCAACAGCGGCGAAGGCGGAGGTGAATTTTAAAAAAAATGCTTACCGTTGCTTGCGTTACACGTCTTTACATGCCTGCACCTGTAATTGTAAATGGTTGCAGGGACAAAAACATAAAACCCAGACTACTCGTTTTCTTTCAGATTCGACATCGTGTGATGTGTGTGAGGCGGATGCACTAGAAGACTCCGCGTGCCTGGACTGCACAGGAGAAACGACAGGTTTGTAGCACCGACGCACCTATTCACAGGCGCAGAAAGAAAACGTTCCCCAACTGCAGAACCCTGCACTGGGTGCGATGCCAAAAGCAGCGAAACCCCTTGTGCGGAGTGCGAGTCAGAGACAGGTACATTTATGCACTATTGCATCTCCAACGCACGGTCATACGTGCAAAAGCAGTGAGTGCGTTAGCGTACTCCATCAATGTCAACATGCAGAGCTCGGTTCTTGCAGCGAATGCTCGGACGAAACAAACGAACGAAGGATTGCTCGAACATGCACTTTCCTCGTCAACCGTATTTTCTCTAACGATGCGGATTGCAGACGACGCTGGCACGTGCACGGCCGACACGGGTTGCGGCTCTGAAGAAATCGAGAATACTTGCGCTGACTGCACTGACGAGCCGGGTGGGTGCTCTGCTACACTATCGTCGATGCTTCTCAAGCAGTACAGACAACTACTGTAGCCTGCTTACGCTACAGTACACAGGTCGCACTCGTATGCACCGTATGCACTGGAATTACATATGTACAATACATCGTCCACAATGGATTGCAAACTTGCAGACACTGGAACGTGCGCTGATTGCGGTCAAGACGAAACCGACGCGCCTTGCGCCGAATGCACTGCGGAAATCGGTAAGACCCTTCAGTAGTGTAGCTCGAATTTAGAATAACAACTGTGTTCCATTCAGAAGATGGAGAGCCGGAAAGTTGTTCTGATTGCACCCAAGACGAGCCGACCGATTCTTGTGCCGACTGCAGTGGCGAAGAAGGTACACGTAAGGTAAACAGTTCCCAGTCGGGTGGCATGGCTGCCAAATTCAGTGCCAGACACCTGCTCCGACTGCAGTGCACAGGCGGAGGAGGAGGAAACAGCGTGCTCGGACTGCAGTGCTGATGAGACCGGTTTGGCGTTGGCACAAGACGTATTGCGTTTACGAAGCATATTCTTCAGAACCGGAATCGTGCACCGCATGCGGTCCAGAACAGGAGTCCGACTCTCAATGCGAAGACTGCGGTGACAGTGAAGGTACCGTAAACCCAATAATTAGCCCCCTCATTATTAGCCCCCCCCCCCCTCTATAACTATACACCCTCCTTAACCTAAATGGCCAACTTTTTTTCATGTCCACTGCAAATTTATCCATATCTGGGTTTATGTATGGTCGCGTATGTGTATGTATGTATAGGGTGTTTTTTTTAAATTACCACATTTCTTTCTTGAATAACTTTTGTTTCCCTTGTCGGATTGTAATTAAATTTGGAACACATATACCCAAGACTTTAGGATTTTGTCTGAAAAAAGAATCGTCGAATTCGGTTGAGAATTCCGAGAGTTATGGCGCTCCAAATCAGATGTCTCTTTTTGAGAACAAAAACACCATTGCTGGGCTGGTGTTGGTGCTGTGTTGGGCTAATGTTTAAGAAAATCATGCTAGCAGTGCCCCTCCGCTTTGTCGCCTCATAAAAGAGACGTTGCCCAGGCATCACCACGTGGAGGCGCAGAGTAAGACTTGAACCCTGTTGAGGTGGCCCAGATGAGGGCCGTTGGGTGGGCGAGTGGAGTGGGGGGAGGGCGGATGGAGAGGGTAGGTTTCAGTGGAGCAGCACTAGAGAATTCTGTACGCCGACCATATTAGACGAGCCCGCGCAAACAAAAGCAAAGTTTTGCGTTTAAAATTTTGCATACAGTACTGATCAGTTACGATACGACCAATTTCGTTCGTAAGATCTGCCAAAAAACGAGACATTTGATTCGGAGCGCCATAACTCTCGGAATCCTACACCGAATTTGACGATTCTTTTTTCAGACAAAATCCTAAAGTCCTGAGTATAAGTGTTCCAAATTTCAAAACAATCCGACAAGGGAAACAAAAGTTATTCAAGAAAGAAATGTGGTAATTTAAAAAAAACACCCTTTATGTACGTACGTGTTGTGCATGTGAGACTGTGTGAGAGTGTGTTAGAGTGTACCGACGTATGTGCGCACCGTCTCTTTTCCTTAAGAATTTAAGAATCGCCTCCACGTGCAACAAAGTCCCACCCCACACATCGACCCTTCCAGTTTCCAGTTTATTAGCCCCCCCCCCCCGATGGTTAGCCCCTATAATTATGCACCCTCCTAAGGCTCGAATGAAACATTAGTCCCTGGGGGGGGGGGCTGATCATAGGGTTTACGGTATGCATGCTCGATATTTCGAACACTCAAGTCAGCACAGTATATTTTTGTAGCATTGTGCATTTCACTTGTACCATGCGGTGCAGAAAAACTAGCACTCAATGTTTAGCACCAGGAGGTGCGTGCACGGCTGACTGCAGCAGTGGTGAAGAAGCAGAACCATTGTGCTCAGAGTGTTCAGCAGGTTTTTAGGTTACTTCGTTTAGCGAAATCATTGTGTCAACGCTTTTGTTTTCTCAGAACCAGAGACAGAGACCTGTACAGAATGCGATCAAGAAGATCCAGAGGAGTCCAGTTGTGCAGAGTGCGGCTCTAGTCAAGGTGGTCTGTTCCTCTGAATGAGTGTCGCACTATGTGTAAATCCCTGTATTGGTCTGATCCTCTAAATGAGGGTCATTATGGTATGTGTACATCCCTGTATTGGTCTGATCTCTAAATGAGGGTCATTATGGTATGTGTACATCCCTGTATTGGTCTGATCCTCTAAATGAGGGTCATTATGGTATGTGTACATCCCTGTATTGGTCTGATCCTCTAAATGAGGGTCATTATGGTATGTGTACATCCTTGTATTGGTCTGATCCTCTAAATGGGGGTCATTATGGTATGTGCACATCCCTGTATTGGTCTGATCCTCTAAATGAGGGTCATTGTGGTATGTGTACATCCCTGTATTGGTCTGATCCTCTAAATGAGGTTCCTCATGGTATGTGTACATCCCTGTATGGGTCTGATTCTCTAAATGAGGGTCATCATGGTATGTGTACATCCCTGTATTGGTCTGATCCTTTAAATGAGGGTCATCATGGTATGTGTACATCCCTGTATTGGTCTGATCTTCTAAATGAGGGTCATTATGGTATGTGCACATCCCTGTATTGGTCTGATCCTCTAAATGAGGGTCATTGTGGTATGTGTACATCCCTGTATTGGTCTGATCCTCTAAATGAGGTTCCTCATGGTATGTGTACATCCCTGTATGGGTCTGATCCTCTAAATGAGGGTCATCATGGTATGTGTACATCCCTGTATTGGTCTGATCCTCTAAATGAGGGTCATCATGGTATGTGTACATCCCTGTATTGGTCTGATCCTCTAAATGAGGGTCATCATGGTATGTGTACATCCCTGTATTGGTCTGATCCTCTAAATGAGGGTCATCATGGTATGTGTACATCCCTGTATTGGTCTGATCCTCTAAATGAGGGTCATCGTGGTATGTGTACATCCCTGTATTGGTCTGATCCTCTAAATGAGGGTCATCATGGTATGTGTACATCCCTGTATTGGTCTGATCCTCTAAATGAGGGTCATCATGGTATGTGTACATCCCTGTATTGGTCTGATCCTCTAAATGAGGGTCATCATGGTATGTGTACATCCCTGTATTGGTCTGATCCTCTAAATGAGGGTCATCATGGTATGTGTACATCCCTGTATTGGTCTGATCCTCTAAATGAGGGTCATCATGGTGTTGCCTCGCGTGGAAGGCCGACCGGCGACTGGAGCTCTGGTGTAACGCTTTTCGTTACGTAACACACTACTAAGACCGAACTCAGACTGAACCCCCCGTACGCTATCATGTACAATATATATGTGTCACTTAGGAATGTCGTTCTTGTAGGTTCTTCCTGTAGAGTCCATGCGGCGACACTAACATTCGCCCTCCCTCAGCGACGACTTCGGCTGAAGAGACGAAGACGGAGCGACTCAGTTCAATGACTGGTCGTCCTTGTTGCAGTTGACGGCTGAGGGACCGACGACGTTGGCTCGCGAGACCAACTCCGTAGTGTCGTCACGCGAATGGTTGAACCAGACGCCGAGCTTTTCGTCCACGTTGTCATCGACGCCAGCCGTGCTGCCGCCGCTGATGCCGCAGCAGCGAAACTTTTGCTGGATGCTGTTCACCTCTTCAGTGTGCGCCAGCGCCGTGGCGCTGCTGAGCCCTTGGGCGGTGTAGCAGCAGGCGCCGGTGAGGGTACTGTCGAGCGGGCACATGTAGCAGTCGACGGTGGGACGCATGTTCCGCTGGAGGAGCGTCTCGACGAGCTGCAGCTGCGTCATGCCCAGCACGGCGACGCCGATGCCGCAGAGCGCCGTTGCCAGCGCGCTCGTCTCGTAGAATAAGGCGGCGAACTGGACGACCGTTCGGGGCACCTTCGCTGAGCGCAGTCGCACGCTCGTCAGCAGGCCGAACCGCGAGAGCTGAAGGCTGGCGAGCAGGAGGAGGAGGACGACGCAGAGGGCGGGCGCGAGCGAGGCGCGCAGGCCGCCGAACGTCAGCTCGTAGGGCGACAGCTCGAAGGCGGTCACGCCACTCAGGCAGATGGCCGAGCCGCTGATGATCAGCTGCAGCAGCACCACGCCCACGAACGTCCAGATCAGCACCGACCGCCAGTGCTCGTTGACAACGTTGTAGACGTAGACGTAGTCGCCCACGTGGATGTCGACCTCCGGGTGCAAGACACTTCCGTTGTCTTCACCAATCAGCTTCTCGTGTGCAAGGCCGAGCAAGGCAGTAGCCGAGTGCGGCACTCGCATGTAGGCGACTTCCGCTGCGATCAGCTCTTTGTCCAACTCCGGTGGTCGTCCTCTGCAGCGCTTGTCCAGAATGTTGACAAGCGTGCGGGTGCTTCTCTCGACAGCCGCAATCAAGTTCTTGGCCTTCCTGACGACCGTTTCACTCGTAATCCTCTTCATGACGAAGGCCTGGGCGGAGCGACTGAAGAGGTCGACGCAGACGAGTAGATACTTTCTGTCGTTCTTGCTCCTGTCATCGAAGTAATTGACGGAGAAGCGAATGCTGCGGTCCTTCTTGGTCACCGTCACGACTGGCGATGACCAGGCCGACGTAGAACGCTTGATGACACCGTCGAGCAGCATCTGCTCAACCTCCCTGCGCTCGGCTGCTTGCTTGTCCGGCGCCAACGGTCTTGCTCGCTGCTTGATGGCGGGCCCGACCGTCTCGATACTGTGCTTGATGCCGACCGCCTTGCCGATGAGCTCCTTCTGAGTCGTGGCGAAGACGTCGTGGTATTCTTCGACGAGGGCTTGGAGTCTCCGCAGCTGGTCGTTGGAGACATTCTCGGCATCACAGCACTTGTTGAATCCGAGGCTGACGTCCGTCTTGTGCGCTGCAGCCTCGTCTGCGCTTGCCGTTTCTTGGCGGCTCTTAATTTCTTTCACGTCGCCTCGAAGAACGGAAAGCGAGCCCATGGGGAAGTCCTTGCAAATGTGAAGTTCGCGCGTCGAGCGGTTGTCGACTGGGATGTGGAACTGGCCGTCGGCTTGTCGTTGTAGCAGAGACGGCTCAGCACCGTAGGCTTTCCCCCTTCCGTTTGGCTCGAAGACTGCGGTGTTGTCCGCCAACTTGGACGCACGCACGGGGACGGTCCTTACCTCGCTTGGTTGCAGGACCTTGCTCTGTGTCGGCACGGCTGTCGCTGTCGCTCGCTCGTCGGAGCAGCCGGCCTCTGGCGACTCTGTCGTGGTCGCTCTTTGCAGATGCAGAGTCGACGCTGCCTCTCCAGTAGTGGGCTTGCTCGAAGAGTCGGTTTGCTCGATGATGCAAACGCGGATGCCGAGCTCTTGAGCAGTTGGCCAGCCCAACAACAAGTCGGTGTCGTCTGTGACGGCGAATTGTGCCCGCGTGTGACAACCGACTGGGGTGAGTTGCACTGTGGCAAACACCGAAGGTGCCTCCGTTTCTTCCCCAAGAAATGCGCGCAATTTGATTGGAGGACCTTTTTGCAGGGGCGCCTCTGTCTGCAGGCGCTGCAAAATGCTGGAGGGCATGTGATTGACTTCGGCTCCAGTGTCGACTAGGACGTCTTCGTCGCGGATGATCGTGCCATTGATGAGCAGATCGTGTCCTAAGTCGCGGATGTGTAGTTGCCGGTGGCTTGTGGCTGCCGTGTCGTCGGACAGCTGGACGGGCGGTTCGGTCGTCGCCGTGGGGCTCGGCGGTTGCGGAGTGGCTTCTTGGCTCCTTTCGAAGATTTGCACTCTCTTCACCTTTCTCTGGTACTGACCGCGATTTTCGTGGTTGCCGCTGATGTGCTGCTGCTGCTCTTGACGCTGTTTCTTGCGGCATTCATCGATGACGTGGCCTCTGAAGCCACAAAAACTGCAACTCTTGAACGTGGCATTGTTACCGTAATTGTTGTAGCCGTTGTGGTTGGGTCCACTGTTGCCATTTCCTCTGTTGGCGCCGTTGCCTCTGTACGATCCGTTTCCCCGAAAGCTGTTGTTCGCCAGTCCTCTGCCGTGGCCGTTGTTGTAGCCGTTTCGGCGCGGGCCACCTCGCAGGTGTTGCTGACCGTTGTGCATGTAGCGCTGAGGCGATTCTTGTCTCGACCCTTGCGTAGGAGTCTTGACATTCGCGCTGGTCGCTTCGAGAAGCATGGCCTCATTGAAGAGCTCCTCGATGGTCATTTCGTCGCTCTTGTTTGCAGCCTGCAGTAACTTCTCACGAATCTGCTGGTTGGTCACCGAATTGATAAAGAGGCCAATCAGCATGTCGTTGCGAAACTGGGGCAGCTCCTTGGACAGACGACTCATGTCGTCGCGGAACGCCTTGATGAAGGAGCCCGTATTTTCGCTGCGATCCCACCACTTACGCTGCATCATTTTCAAGACAGTCATGAGTCCAGAAATTGGCGGACTCAATCGTCTTTTCAAGTGTTCCATCAGCTCGGAGAAGTCGTTGTGCGCTTCCTCCGGCAGTGCTCTGTAGTGGTCGCGCGCGTCGCCTTCGATGTATCGGTCGAGAACTTCGAAGGGATCGCGACCCGTCTCATCAGCGTATTTCCGCAGCTGTGTGGCCCATTCGTCGAACGTTAGGCTGTCCTTCTTCGAATCGCCGTAGAAACTCTTGGGTTCTGGAATCGTCACGGTATGTGTCATTTGCGTGCGCTGACCGACGAGAATTCGTTCCAGGCGCTCTTGTTCGGCGCGTCGGTCTTCGCGACGTTGTTCCTCTTGTCGCTGTTGCTGCTGCTGAATCATGGCCAACTGTTGTTGCTGCATTTGAAGCAGGGCCAACACATTCGGGTCGATGCCTGGCATCGGCTGCGCCATTGTCGGGAGCGGCGGTTCTGACTGGGTCTGTTGGCGATTGTTCGTCGCGCAGTGTCCGCGGTAGATGTCGGCCCAGTTGTCGATGACGTCGACTTGGTTGAAGAAGGCGCGCAGGTATTTGTCGGCCTGCTGCAGTATTCTGTCGGTACTGTCTCGCTCGAGATTGCCTGTTGGCGGCAAATCTGACGGCCGCGCGAGTGCCTTTGCTTGGGAGCTCAGTGCTTGTACAAACGCCTTGACGGCGCTGCGCTGCTCGTTCGCGTCGACGAGCCTACTGATGCTGCTGAGCTCGTCCTGCAGCAGGGCGTAGTTGGCGGCGCCGTTGTTGGCGTCATAGAAGGCGGAGGCCGCGTTTTCCTCCGTGGAGCCGTATGTGGAAGCCATGGCCCGTCGTGGCGAGGATGTGGTTGTATCCTGTCTGACGCTCCAAATGTTGCCTCGCGTGGAAGGCCGACCGGCGACTGGAGCTCTGGTGTAACGCTTTTCGTTACGTAACACACTACTAAGACCGAACTCAGACTGAACCCCCCGTACGCTATCATGTACAATATATATGTGTCACTTAGGAATGTCGTTCTTGTAGGTTCTTCCTGTAGAGTCCACGCGGCGACACTAACAATGGTATGTGTACATCCCTGCATTGGTCTGATCCTCTAAATGAGGGTCATTATGGTATGTGTACATCTCTGTGTTGGTCTGCTCCTCTAATGAGGGTCATTATGGTATGTGTACATCCCTGTATTGGTCTGATCCTCCAAATAGGGACCATAATAGTAGTGCACCACCCCTCTACTGGCCCGCCCCCCTAAAGAGGGGCCAACGTAGGCATGCGTACACCCCTTTTTCGGCCGTACCCACTCACAACCCCCCCGCGCGCGCTTGTTTTTTTTTTTTTTTTTTTTTTTAGCTCGCGAACCGCTTGACGTACGCGCACGCGCGATGACTCGATCGAATCCTCGTGACCGCGAGATGGACAAGGGCAAGGTCGATTTTTGATATGCAAATCTATACAGTAGTTACGGCGCATTTTCAAATGTTGCAGAGCAGATTAACACTACGAAACAAATTGCACATGGATGAATTGTGTATGAAATGGCTCGCCTTGACGTCGTGATTCATTTGATTGTGTTCCCGCATAATTATGCAAATGGATACTGTAATTGTGGTACATTGTATCTTGCCTAATTGGAAAATGGAAAATGAACTGTGCATCGATAAATGACTTGGCTAGACGTCACGAGGCATTTGCATATGCCCCCATACCATAATTATGCAAATGTTTACTGTAACGCACGCACGCACGCGTCCGCACGCACTCCCGCACGCACGCACGCACGCACGCACGCACGCACGCACGCACGCACGCACGCACGCACGCACGCACGCACGCACGCACGCACGCACGCACGCACGCACGCACACACGCACGCACACACCCACGCACAAACAAATGCACGCACGCTCGTTCACGCACTCACGCACGTGCACGCAGGCACACACGGGAGTGCACGCACGCACGCACGCACGCGCGTGTCCGTACGCACGCACGCACGCACGCGCGTGTCCGTACGCACGCACGCACGCACGCGCGCGTCCGTACGCACGCACGCACGCACGCACGCACGCACGCACGCACGCACGCACGCGTCCGCACATGCACGCACGCACGCACGCACGCACGCACGCACGCCCGCACGCCCGCACGCACGCACGCACGCACGCACGCACGCACGCACGCACGCACGCACGCACTTAACCATGCACACAAGCACGCCCGCACGCAAGCACGCCCGCACGCAAGCACGCACGCACGCACAGACACGCACGCACACGTGTGCAGGCACGCACGCACGCACGTGCACGCACGCACGCACGCACACACGCACGCACGTGCATGCAGGCACACATGGGAGTGCACACACGCATGCACGCACGGGAGTGCGCGCACGCACGCACGCACGAACGCGCGCGCGCATGCATGGGAGTGCACGCACGTGCATGCATGCACCGGCGCACGCACGCACGCACGTGCACACGCGCGCCCGCGCGTACGCACACACATATGTATGCACGCACATTCGCACTTAAGCACTCACGCACGGAAGCACGCACATACACACACGCACACACACACGCACACACACACACACATGCACGCACGCACGCACGGGAGTGCATGCACGCACGCACGCATGTGCGCACGCACGTACACGCACGCACGCCTGCACGCACGCACGCACGCACGCACACACGCACGCACGCATGCATGCACATTTGCACTCAAGCACTCATGCACGCAAGCACGCACGCACGCACACGCACATACACACACGCACACACGCGTGCGCTTGCACGCACGCACGCACGCACGCACGCACAGAGGAGCACAGAATTTGGGCCAGTTTCTGTCAACGGGGTGCACGTCTTCACAATCAACAGAGGAGCACAGAATGTGGGCCAATTTCTGTCAATGGGGTGCATGCCCTCACGATAAAAAGAGGAACTCAGAATTTGGGCCAGTTTCTGTCAACAGGGTGCACGCCCCCATGGACAAAGGGGAGCATGGAGTTTGGGCCCCTCAATGCTGACAACTGTCCTAAGGAACACTCGCCCACACAAGCAAAAGACAAAGCTACGCACATCCTTGCGCATTATGATCACGTTGACGTCATATGCAAAATCAATTGCTTCTGCCTTAATGTATACATGGCGGCCGAAGGCCGCGCTCGTCTCTAGTCCACTAAATGAGGGTCATCATGGTATGTGTACATCCCTGTATTGGTCTGATCCTCTAAATGAGGGTCATCATGGTATGTGTACATCCCTGTATTGGTCTGATCCTCTAAATGAGGGTCATCATGGTATGTGTACATCCCTGTATTGGTCTGATCCTCTAAATGAGGGCCATTATGGTATGTGTACATTCCTGTATTGGTCTGATCCTCTAAATGAGGGTCATTATGGTATGTGTACATCCCTGTATTGGTCTGATTCTCTAAATAAAGGTCATTATGGTATGTGTACATCCCTGTATTGGTCTGATACTCTAAATGAGGGTCATCATGGTATGTGTACATCCCTGTATTGGTCTGATCCTCTAAATGAGGGTCATTATGGTATGTGTACATCCCTGTATTGGTCTGATCCTCTAAATGAGGGTCATTATGGTATGTGTACATCCCTGTGTTGGTCTGATCCTCTAAATGAGGGTCATTATTGTATGTGTACATCCCTGTATTGATCTGATCCTCTAAATGAGGGTCATTATGGTATGTGTACATCCCTGCATTGGTCTGATCCTCTAAATGAGGGTCATTATGGTATGTGTACATCCCTGTATTGGTCTGATCCTCTAAATGGGGGGTCATTATGCTATGTGTACATCCCTGTATTGGTCTGATCCTCTTAATGAGGGTCATTGTGGTATGTGTACATCCCTGTATTGGCCTGATCCTCTAAGTGAGGGTCATCATGGTATGTGTACATCCCTGTATTGGTCTGATCCTCTAAATGAGTGTCATCATAGTATGTGTACATCCCTATTGGTCTGATCCTCTAAATGGGGGTCATTGTGGTATGTGTACATCTCTGTATTGGCCTGATCCTCTAAATAAAGGTCATCATGGTATGTGTACATCCCTGTATTGGTCTGATCCTCTAAATGAGGGTCATCATGGTATGTGTACATCCCTGTATTGGTCTGATCCTCTAAATGAGGGTCATCATGGTATGTGTACATCCCTGTATTGGTCTGATCCTCTAAATGAGGGCCATTATGGTATGTGTACATCCCTGTATTGGTCTGATCCTCTAAATGAGGGTCGTTATGGTATGTGTACATCCCTGTATTGGTCTGATCCTCTAAATGAAGGTCATTATGGTATGTGTACATCCCTGTATTGGTCTGATACTCTAAATGAGGGTCATCATGGTATGTGTACATCCCTGTATTGGTCTGCTCCTCTAAATGAGGGTCATTATGGTATGTGTACATCCCTGTATTGGTCTGATCCTCTAAATGAGGGTCATTATGGTATGTGTACATCCCTGTGTTGGTCTGATCCTCTAAATGAGGGTCATTATTGTATGTGTACATCCCTGTATTGATCTGATCCTCTAAATGAGGGTCATTATGGTATGTGTACATCCCTGCATTGGTCTGATCCTCTAAATGAGGGTCATTATGGTATGTGTACATCCCTGTATTGGTCTGATCCTCTAAATGGGGGTCATTATGCTATGTGTACATCCCTGTATTGGTCTGATCCTCTTAATGAGGGTCATTGTGGTATGTGTACATCCCTGTATTGGCCTGATCCTCTAAGTGAGGGTCATCATGGTATGTGTACATCCCTGTATTGGTCTGATCCTCTAAATGAGTGTCATCATAGTATGTGTACATCCCTATTGGTCTGATCCTCTAAATGGGGGTCATTGTGGTATGTGTACATCCCTGTATTGGCCTGATCCTCTAAATAAAGGTCATCATGGTATGTGTACATCCCTGTATTGGTCTGATCCTCTAAATGAAGGTCATTATGGTATGTGTACATCCCTGTATTGGTCTGATACTCTAAATGAGGGTCATCATGGTATGTGTACATCCCTGTATTGGTCTGCTCCTCTAAATGAGGGTCATTATGGTATGTGTACATCCCTGTATTGGTCTGATCCTCTAAATGAGGGTCATTATGGTATGTGTACATCCCTGTGTTGGTCTGATCCTCTAAATGAGGGTCATTATTGTATGTGTACATCCCTGTATTGGTCTGATCCTCTAAATAAAGGTCATCATGGTATGTGTACATCCCTGTATTGGTCTGATCCTCTAAATGAGGGTCATCATGGTATGTGTACATCCCTGTATTGGTCTGATCCTCTAAATGAGGGTCATCATGGTATGTGTACATCCCTGTATTGGTCTGATCCTCTAAATGAGGGCCATTATGGTATGTGTACATCCCTGTATTGGTCTGATCCTCTAAATGAGGGTCGTTATGGTATGTGTACATCCCTGTATTGGTCTGATCCTCTAAATGAAGGTCATTATGGTATGTGTACATCCCTGTATTGGTCTGATACTCTAAATGAGGGTCATCATGGTATGTGTACATCCCTGTATTGGTCTGCTCCTCTAAATGAGGGTCATTATGGTATGTGTACATCCCTGTATTGGTCTGATCCTCTAAATGAGGGTCATTATGGTATGTGTACATCCCTGTGTTGGTCTGATCCTCTAAATGAGGGTCATTATTGTATGTGTACATCCCTGTATTGATCTGATCCTCTAAATGAGGGTCATTATGGTATGTGTACATCCCTGCATTGGTCTGATCCTCTAAATGAGGGTCATTATGGTATGTGTACATCCCTGTATTGGTCTGATCCTCTAAATGGGGGTCATTATGCTATGTGTACATCCCTGTATTGGTCTGATCCTCTTAATGAGGGTCATTGTGGTATGTGTACATCCCTGTATTGGCCTGATCCTCTAAGTGAGGGTCATCATGGTATGTGTACATCCCTGTATTGGTCTGATCCTCTAAATGAGTGTCATCATAGTATGTGTACATCCCTATTGGTCTGATCCTCTAAATGGGGGTCATTGTGGTATGTGTACATCCCTGTATTGGCCTGATCCTCTAAATAAAGGTCATCATGGTATGTGTACATCCCTGTATTGGTCTGATCCTCTAAATGAAGGTCATTATGGTATGTGTACATCCCTGTATTGGTCTGATACTCTAAATGAGGGTCATCATGGTATGTGTACATCCCTATATTGGTCTGCTCCTCTAAATGAGGGTCATTATGGTATGTGTACATCCCTGTATTGGTCTGATCCTCTAAATGAGGGTCATTATGGTATGTGTACATCCCTCTGTTGGTCTGATCCTCTAAATGAGGGTCATTATTGTATGTGTACATCCCTGTATTGATCTGATCCTCTAAATGAGGGTCATTATGGTATGTGTACATCCCTGCATTGGTCTGATCCTCTAAATGAGGGTCATTATGGTATGTGTACATCCCTGTATTGGTCTGATCCTCTAAATGGGGGTCATTATGCTATGTGTACATCCCTGTATTGGTCTGATCCTCTTAATGAGGGTCATTGTGGTATGTGTACATCCCTGTATTGGTCTGATCCTCTAAATGAGTGTCATCATAGTATGTGTACATCCCTATTGGTCTGATCCTCTAAATGGGGGTCATTGTGGTATGTGTACATCCCTGTATTGGCCTGATCCTCTAAATAAAGGTCATCATGGTATGTGTACATCCCTGTATTGGTCTGATCCTCTAAATGAGGGTCATCATGGTATGTGTACATCCCTGTATTGGTCTGATCCTCTAAATGAGGGTCATCATGGTATGTGTACATCCCTGTATTGGTCTGATCCTCTAAATGAGGGTCATCATGGTATGTGTACATCCCTGTATAGGTCTGATCCTCTAAATGAGGGTCATTATGGTATGTGTACATCCCTGTATTGGTCTGATCCTCTAAGTGAGGGTCATCATGGTATGTGTACATCCCTGTATTGGTCTGATCCTCTAAATGAGTGTCATCATAGTATGTGTACATCCCTATTGGTCTGATCCTCTAAATGGGGGTCATTGTGGTATGTGTACATCCCTGTATTGGCCTGATCCTCTAAATAAAGGTCATCATGGTATGTGTACATCCCTGTATTGGTCTGATCCTCTAAATGAGGGTCATCATGGTATGTGTACATCCCTGTATTGGTCTGATCCTCTAAATGAGGGTCATTATGGTATGTGTACATCCCTGTATTGGTCTGATCCTCTAAATGAGAGTCATAATGGTATGTGTACATCCCTGTATTGGTTTGATCTTCTAAATGAGGGTCATTATGGTATGTGTACATACCTGTATTGGTCTGATTCTCCAGATGAGGATCATGGTATGTGTACAGGGTGTATCAAAACTATATGCACCCCCCTAGGGAAATACTGGTTGGACGGATTTATCTGAAATTTAACGTAGATGTAGCCCCAACAAAAATACATGACCAAATTAAATTTCACGCAAATAGAACAACCGAGCGTCGAGATAGGAGCAATCATCCAAGGTACAGTGAAAAATCTTGCTGCTGTCACCACTTCACCGGTTTTTTGGGGAATCAGCAGTGGTGGGCCAACGTCAGATCGTTCGGTGATGGCCAAGTCATGTGGCTCTCTGTTCCAGTGCTCGGTGACCCATCATTCCGATCGCTACAGATTCTGAGGCCTGAGCCTCCCAATTTCTGGTGATGAACTGTGCACCTGCGTCGCGTGCATTTGGAAAGTGACTGCAGCCGTTTCATCAAAGAGACGCACTTGGTCAGTGTCGTTGGCCTTTCGTAAGCGCGACATGGTCCTCGACACTCGTTTAAAACAATTGTTTACCATTCAACGAGAAATTGTTGCCATAAAACACGCAGTAATGTTTTTAAGCAAAAACCAACTTTTTTTTCACTGTACCTTGGATGATTGCTCCTATCTCGACGCTCGGTTGTTCGATTTGCGTGAAATTTAATTTGGTCGTGTATTTTTGTTGGGGCTACATCTACGTTAAATTTCAGCTAAATCCGCCCAACCAGTATTTCCCTAGGGGGGGTGCACATAGTTTTGATACACAGTGTACTGTACTACATACATACTGAATAGGTCTGATAAAGACTCAAAATGAGGTGTGCCAACATGTACCATACCAGTACATTGCTACATGCATGCGCTGTATTTCTAGGTGCTGAAGAAGGTTGCGGTGAGTGCGGTCAGGAAGATGCAGAGGCTCCTTGTGAAGAGTGCTCCACTGACACAGGTGAGGGTCGGCCACTGTGTTTCCAGAACGCAGTCGAAACAATTTTTCCCAGACTCCAACACATGCTCAGCCGACTCCGACTGTGGTCATGAAGAAGGTGATGATACGTCATGTGCTGAGTGTGGTCAAGAGTCGGGTAATCATCTGATTTTACAGCCTTTTACATGGTGCATGTGCATTTTGAGAAACCTTGAGTGTGCTTGCAGAGGAAGGCACTTGCGCCGACGATGCCTGTGGTGGTGAAGAAGTTGAGTCTACTTGCGAAGACTGCACTGACGATTCCCGTAGGCAAATAAACGAGCACTCGTGCACACAGAGGTTTTCGTTGCAATTGTGCCCAGACGTTGGCACCTGCTCTGCCGAATCCGATTGTGGTCACGAAGAAACGGACACGTCCTGCGCCGAGTGTGGAGAATCAGGTAAGACAACTTCAACTTCAACAGACACTCATGAATCGCAAAGTTGATCACTTTTGTGCGCCTATAAGGAGTGTACGTATGTAATTGCGAATTAGGGTAGGCAAGGCTTTGTTTGGCATTTAGAATGCCGTTTAGGGAAAAAAGGAAAAGAAATGAATTCAAATGACGAATAGTTGGGGATTTTGTGTTTGTTAACTGTCTTCGCTTTGCGCTACAGTAATGGTAACGCGATTGCAATGTGACACTTTTAGAAAGCACGTGCACAAATGACGACACATGCGGTGGCGAAGAGCTTGAGCCGCCATGTGAAGACTGCGCTAGCCAGATAGGTTTGCTGTACCTTTCGATCTAAGCAACCTTAAAACTGTATAAGCAAGATCTTATGGCAAAAACAGTGAGTGTAACTGTTTTCTCATGTCATAAGGATAGTTAAAAAATGAGTTAAGTTCTCTTAAAATATGCAAATAAAGGGGCTGCGCTGGTCATCAAAATTATTGAAGCAATAGCACTAGAATGGCAGAAAGTAACGATATTCGATTGACGAGTAAAATTTGAAAACGGACTGTGCCACTTGTAGAAGACACGTGCACCGAAGCATGCGGCGGTGAGGAGCTTGAGCCACCATGTGAAGATTGCACAGAGACAGGCAAGCAAAAATGCGGGCGTAACTCGCATGTACACGCAGGATATCTTGTTTGCAGAGGATCCTGATCAATGTACAGATCCTGCGTGTTCCGGCGAAGACTCTGAACCCACCTGCGCATCGTGCGACATTGAGACAGGTACCGATGCATTGCAACACCATCGTTGGCCCAACGTATACGTAACGTAAACCGACACAAGACTGAAGGGCGAAACTATGCGTGGCACTTTTAAAGCTAATGGCAGCCTTTGCAGATGCGGAGTCTTGCGGAGAGTGCAGCGACGAAGTCGAAACGCCTTGTGAGGATTGCACAACCGAGCCAGGTAAATGCGACACTGCCTTACAGCTAGATGAATATCACCGTAATGGCCGCATACATGTATACATGTACACATGTACACAGTATGTCTATACTAGGTACCGTTTAAGCATGCATGTAGATGTGCAGTACGTACGTAGTGCAATGCAATGGTGACAGCGCACGACACTTGAACAGAAGTCGACAGCTGCGATCTTGGTTGTGATGAAGAGGCGGAGGAACCGACGTGCGCCGACTGCCCAATCGAATCCGGTCGGCATACGAATCAAAGAAAATGGTTTTGAATTAACAGCACATTCGCCAAATAACCATAGACTCCGACACGTGTTCTGACGCTGGCTGCGGCACCGACATTGAGAGTCCCTGCGACGATGAGTGTTCTACAGAGCCAGGTGCATGCGCACATACGTCTAGTTCAAACTTCGCTAGGCCCAGTGACTCATTCAGAACCCGAAGCTTGCGACGAATCCGACTGTTCGGTTGCAGAAGAAGGCAGCACTGGCTGCGACGTCTGCTCAATCGACGACGGTACAAACAAAAGTGGACGTGTGCATAGGAGACGAAGTAAGTCGCGTATTGTTCACGATACCTCTAATGACAGAACCCGAGGCATGCGGCGCCGGCTCGGTCTGCGGCAGCATCGAGGATGACGATTGCGATGACGACAGCTGCGGGGTAGCTGGAGGCTCCGATGGAGGTGCGAGAATTGCGTTCGACTGCTCAATTCGTCACAAGACCGGCTCCTGCATTTTAAGAGTGCGACGGCTGCGCTGGCGGTGAGGGCTGCGCCGACTGCGGGTACCAAGACGAAACCGGTTTGCCCTCTTCGCATGCAACCGGTGTGACAACTCAGCAGAAAGTCGAACTCTTTCAGACTGCGACACATGTGGCGACATCGAGGACGACACCTGCGATATCTGTGGTGACATCGACAGTGGAGGTCAGCTTTGAGCATCACTTTACTTTGAATCAGGTCAGCTTTGCCAATCAAGCGTCGCTATTCAGATTGCGACGGCGACGATGACTGTGGAGAACCAACTGGTGAGAAACGACTTTGCTATGTACATATCGCCTTATACTCACTAAAATTTCAACAAAACCTTTAGGTCCCGCTCACAAGTGCCCGTCTGGCACTCTGCTACAGCCGTTCAAGCAGTGTTCAGAAGCGGACAAGGTACATCTTTGTTTTGTTGATTTTAAATCTGAGTTACATAAGTTGAAACGTCAATTGAACCGCAGGAAGACGGCTGTGGAAGCGCCAACATCTGCAGGAAGAACAAAGAAACAACGTCCGCTGAAGAATTCATCTGTTGTACTGACCCCAGCAAATGTCAGTTGGATTTTCTCGAGTTCATTTGTTATAAAAGTCAGTTGACAACGAATTGCAGCGGCCACTTGTCCCAGCGCTAAACCGATTGCGCAGACAGCGGTCGACGGTGCAAAGATTAGCTGTGCCGGCGACGACGACAAGTGTGCCGACGGATTCGACTGCGTCGAAAACTCGGCCAACGAGGCGCCGTTCACAAAGATTTGCTGCAAGGCAGAGCAGGTGCCGACGGAACCCAAGTGCGAAATTGGCACCATGAAGGCGGAATTGCTGCCCTGCACAACTGACGATGAGGTCGGTTCATTCGCACCAATCTCTGTCTGAACAACGAGCACTCCGTGCTGCAGTCTGACACCAACTGTGGCTCTGGCTACATCTGCCGCAAGAACGTCGGCGCAGTCGCCGAGCCCAAATTCAACAACATCTGCTGCTCGGACGACAACGGAGGTGGGCTCTTAATGAGCGAGAGAATTTTGATTGCAAATGAGCCCTGGTTTTAGCGGCGAAATGTCCCGCGGTCGGTCAAGAGGCGCAGGTGAGCGAGCGCGGGCTCAAGGTGACCTGCACGGACAAGTGCGACGCTGGCTATGACTGTCTCGAGAATCCCAAGAACGCCGGGCCCTTCCAGAAGCTCTGCTGCAAGACCAAATCGACAGAGCCTCGCTGCGAATTCGGAAGCCTGCGTACTCCTGTGACCGCTTGTTCCACCGCTGACAAGGTTTTTTCGCTTCTGACAACGTGGTGAATCTACGGTTACCTCGTGATCTACGGTTCTAGATCGACAGTGTCTGCAAGCCGGCGCAGAGCATCTGCCGTAGGAACACTGGAGGCGGTGCTGAGACGAATGTCTGCTGCTCCGACGGAAGCTCGAGTCTGCAGTTTTAGTTTTCTTAGTTGCGCCAAGAGCGGTACGTGCACATCAAATTCACTTCGTCTCAATTTCAGCTTCTCAGTGTCCGACAGGTGAATTTGTCGTGCCCCAGATCAGCGAGTCCGACGGCCGGAAAGTCAGCTGCACGGGCGCACACACCGATTGCGGCGAGGGATTCTTCTGCAAGGAAAACTCCGACAACGAGGAACCGTTCGACAAAATCTGCTGCGCCAAGAAGATACAAGGTACACTCGGCGTTGCATAACTTTGTTTGTGAAGTAAACGTTTGTCGTAAACCACACAAACTAAATGTTTGTTGTAAAAACATTTAGATCCTGCATACAAGTGCCCCACTGGCACTCCGCTACAGCCGTTCAAGTCGTGTCGACTCGCGGACAAGGTTCTTTTCAGTTTTTCCAGACAAGTTTGATGAGAAATGCAATGTCCGTCGAACCACAGAGAGACGACTGCGGCAGCCTCAACATCTGTAGGAAGAACGCTGCGACCTCGCCGACCGAAGCCCACATCTGTTGTACTGACCCAATCCAATGTGTGTACTGGCTTTCTCGTGTCCATTGCAAGTCAAAAAGTAATTGGTATTGCAGCGGCCACTTGTCCCAGCGGCACACCGATAGCGCAGACGGCATTCGGCGGTTTTATGATCAGCTGTGCCGATGGCGAGAAGTGTGCCGACGGTTTCGACTGTGTCGACAACTCGGCCAACGAATTGCCGTTTACAAAGATTTGCTGCCAAGCAGAGAAGGCGCCAACCGAGCCCAAGTGCGAAATTGGCACCAAGAAGGCGGAATTGCTGCCCTGCGCAACTGCCGATCAGGTCAGTCTCTACTCCATTGACACTAATTTCTCTCTGTAAAGTGAGCACTCCGCGCTGCAGCCTGACGTCAACTGTGGCTCTGGCTACATATGTCGTAAGAACGTCGGCGGGGTAGCCGAACCCAAATTCACCAACATCTGCTGTTCGGACGACAACGGAGGTGGGCTCGTGATGAGCGAGAGAATTTTGATTGCAGTGAGCCGTGAGCGGACACGATTTCAGCGGCGAAATGTCCCGAGGTCGGTCAAGAGGCGCAGGTGGGCGAGCGCGGGCTCAAGGTGACCTGCACGGACAAGTGCGACGCTGGCTACGACTGTCTCGAGAATCCCAAGAACGCCGGGCCCTTCCAGAAGCTCTGCTGCAAGGCCAAGCCGACAGAGCCTCGCTGCGAATTCGGAAGCCTGCGTACTCCTGTGACCGCTTGCTCCACTGCTGACAAGGTTTTTTTCACTTCTGACAACGTGGTGAACGGTTGCCTCGTGATCTGCGGTTCTAGCTCGACAGTGTCTGCAAGCCGGCAAAGAGCATCTGCCGGAGGAATACAGGAGGCGGTGCTGAGACCAATGTCTGCTGCTCTGACGGAAGCTCGAGTTTGTAGTTTTAGATTTTTAACAGCTGTACCAAGGACGATACAATTATGTAAATTCAATTGTTCGATGGGCGGAACTGCCTTTCAGCTGCGCAGTGTCCGACGGGCGAATTCGTCGATCCCCAAATCAGCGAGTCCGACGGCCGGAAAGTCAGCTGCACGGGCGCGGACAGCGATTGTGGCGACGGCTACTACTGCAAAGAAAATTTGGACAACGAGAAACCATTCGACAAAATCTGCTGCGCCAAGAAGAAGAAACAAGGTAATCCATTTGGAAATAAAGTAGAACTGTTGTTGCAGAGCATGGGTTTCAGAGCCCAAGACTGTGATTTGTCCCGACAGAACCGAGCCGTCGACTCCAGTTGCGTGCGACCGACCCAATGAGGTGCGTTCCGACCTAGCAGAATCCAGAACGCGCAGCTAAAATTTTATCTTTCTTCGTTTATTTACAGTTGGACACCTGCAACGCCGGTAGTGTCTGTCGACGTCACGTTGGAACGTCGAAAGAGTTCGGAAACGTCTGCTGTCCAGATCCGTCTTACAGTCAGTCAGTGTGGAAGCGCCGTGTCGAATCTGGTTCGGTAGGATGAGGCACAACTGAGATTCTAGCCGCCGTTTGCCCGACTGATGCGCCCATCGAAGAGCAGGCCAATGGCCGCAAGGTCGCTTGCACCGTCGGAGGCGGCGAGTGCGGCAAAGGCTTCTCGTGTCGGCCCAACGCCGAGACGACACCGACACCGCCGTTCGAGCGGCTCTGCTGCTCCGAGGCGCTCGAGGGTGCCAGGTCCAAATGTGGTCTATTAGCCGCTTTATTGTTTGTTTTCTAGACGTGTGCAAACTGGGAGAGGAGAAGCTGGGCGGTCCTCAGATGGTCGTCTACCAAAAGAACCTGGTGGAGGAGGGCATCTCGCCAGTGGGATGCGATCGGAGCGACAATCCATGCCGCAATCCCAAATATCCAATCTGCGCCGACTCGGTCGTCCACCAAGGCACCCCTTACAAGGACATCTGCTGCGCGTTGACGCCTGTCGAAGCAGGTCGCGACCTCGCCCCCGATTAGGCTCCGAGAATTGTTGGCGACACAACGTGTTCAGCTGCCGAATGTCCATTCGACAAGCCACTGAAGCAGCTGTCGGCCGACGGCCTCCGCATCGTGTCGTGCGCCGCCGACGAGAGCGTCTGCAGCCCGGGCTACGAGTGCACCGCAAACGGAGACAACGAGCCGCCGTTCCACAAGATCTGCTGCGGCGACTATGCAAACGGTTGGCCGATGCTTGCTGCGAACTTCCTTGTGGCGACTACGGACGTTCAGACATCTGTTACTCGGCCGACAATCGGCAGCTGGGACGGCCCTTCGCGCACGCGGAGTCGGGCTCGATGATTGGCTGCGCCAAGAATCCCTCCATCTGCTCGTTCCTTCGGAACACGATTGAGAAAAGTCGATTTGCCAATCAGATCAAGTTCACGTGCGGCGCTCGCTTGGAGCTCAGCAACAAAAAGAAAGTTTTCCGCGACGTCTGCTGCGAAGCAAAAATATATCCAGAGATCGAGGCGGAACGCGGTCCGATTGCGTTGCGCGCCATCGGTTGGACGGTGTCGATCGCGTTCGCACTGTAGCGGCCAAGTGTCCCGACGCAGCGCCGTTGGTCCAGCTGGACGAGACGGGCTACCACAAGGTTAGCTGCGAAGGCGCCGGCCAACGCTGCCAGCGAGGCTACGACTGTACGACCGTTGTGAGCAACAAGGCGCCGTTCACGCGCATGTGCTGCGGAAAGGTGGAAGCGGGTAAGGCAGGAGTGGGCGCGCTCCTGCGCGACGCGCGCCTGTCGATCCTGCGTCGGCGTTTAAGAAATCTGCATGACAAAGTCGAGGCAGAAGCTGGGCCCTCCATACGTCACGGGCGGCCAGCTGATCGGCTGCGACGCCTCCAAGACGGCGACTATCTGTTCGCTCTACCTGTCGCCATACACCGTCTGCGCGCACAGCGTCAGACACGCCGGCAAGCTTTACAAGGGCGGCATGTGTTGCATGCCGTCTCGGCCCTGATCGCCGCCTAGGGAACCCATTGTGATCCTCCTCTGAGCGTAGTACCTAAAAATGACCTCGCGAGCGAACGTCGAAATTCTACTCTGTCACTGTCGTAGCATAGAATCGCGGTCTGCTTCGCATGTCCCTGTCCATTCACATCTGGTATGGCGATTGCGCTTCCTACTGTCAAAAATTGAAGCACGGAGTTTTTATTCTCTCCCTCTCTCTGCCCGTACACATCACCCAAAATAATGCGTCGCGAGCGAACGACATCAACGTGCTATTAGCTGTGGAAATTGGAAAGGAAATGAGTCAATTGGAAAAAGGTTGCAAAATGTCTAGAGTAAGCCGGTGCCTGTGCTCTTCTAGCAGCACCCTACTCCGTTTAGAAAACCGGGAATGGGTTCGCACAATGTTCCAAACGCACAGGCGCAAGGAGTGCAACTCGTCGCTGGCGTCGGCCCAATCGGCAAACAGGCAACCGGCGTTGCTCCACTCCGACAGGTGCTTCGTAGGACCGCTGAACGCAGTTGACCCAGTTGACCAAGTTGACCTGCCCACAAGAGCTGGTACATAGCAAGATCCGCACCAGCTGCCCGGCAACACACGTTCCGGCTGTTGCAGACGTTCCTGTCTCCTCCCATTGTTTCACAGGTGTCCGCCGAACCGCAGAAGCCAATGAAGTTGAGCTCGCCGTTGCACACTTTCTCGGGGAGAATTCCTGCCAACGAGCGCGGCGCCTCATGAAATCGATTTTTACTGTCAGTATAGTCGTGCGCCTAAGTTGTGTAAGTTGCGTAGGTTTTGTATTTGCAAGTGTGTAAGCAAATGCGTAAGTCTTTTAATGGAACAGTGTTAGTTTTATTGTCTCGGCCGCGTCGTTCCTGCTCACCGCCGGTTCCACCGCGGCAGCAGGCGGTGCCGGCGCAGAATCCGGTCGCAGAGGGGCCTCCCGGTCCCTGGCAGGCGAGAACGCCGCTCGTACCCGTGCACGTGTCGCCAGCGAAGGTCGCGCCGAACATGCGGCACCTGTCGACGTTGCCTGTAGTCGGCGCGGTTCTGCGTGAGAGCGTACATACGCAAGCACGGCAAAGCAAATGCGACGAACAAAATCCGCCGAGATTGGCGAAACCGCTTAGGCTGTTGCCTTGAAAGTTGCCAATGCGACTGTTGTAGCGGTTTCGGAATGACGTGAACGCCCGTGCGACATTCGCCCGTACGTTGCCATTGAAGCGGCCGTAGTCCGACAGCGCTGCACGTTCAAAAAGTCGAGCCGAGTTATTGATGTTGTACATATGTCTACGGTGTATCTTAATTGTCAATTTTACTCAATTCTCGTTTTGTGTAACGCGACATTGCACTTACATGTATGTATACGTATTCAAAACCGAGATGCGCGAGCACCTTGCCGTCGATCGTCGACGTCGATCGCGACCGCCGGCTGCAGCGTCTGGGTCTCACCGGGACAGGGCACTGTAAAATTCGACCGCGCCCACTCGGTCGCGGCCACGTCCATCAGCTCGGTGACAACCATCGAGTCGGCATGCACCGCCGCGTGCCCACCGCCGTTGGTCTTGCCCTCGGGACAGAGCACTTTCAGCTTGCGCGCTAAGGTCAACAAGACGGTCCGCGCACGTCCGAAGTACTCAACCGCTCACGATCGATTTTCGTCATGTTCGCCGTCGTCAGTACCGGTTTCACCTCGAACCCGTCGACTATCAAGCCCATCGCCGCGAGGTCAAGCTCCTCGTCGGAAGTCGTCGTCGCCGCGCACTCGACAAGCATACGAAACGCCACACAAATCAGCACCGTCGCCAAATTCATTTTGGTTCGTTCAAGTAAAGTATTGATATGGCGCACACTCCGCGTCGTCAGCGCCAGCACAGTCAGTGCCTAACGTCGTTGGCGGATAAGCGCTTCGACTCTGCCGCGGCGGCGGAGGACGCGCGTCGCAGCTGCCGGAGGCAAACATACTCAGCCATTCAAGCTGTTCAGGCGAGACGGACGCTCAACGCAGTCGGTGGCACGACTATTCGTCGAGCAGAAGCAGTCGAAGTCAACCCCAAGCTCGACTGGTCATGCAGCCTGCGTACGTCAAGAGGTCGCATTTTCAAATTAGAAATCCTGCAGTCGAATGCAACCTTTTACTTTAGACAGGTGTCGTCCAAAGACCCACAGCTTCCGACAGGGTCGGCGTTGGGATTAATCCGGTTCTCAACGCAGATCAGGCGCTTCCCATGCCTTATTCACAACGTGCGACGTGAGCATAAGTTTTGACAGAGGGACAGAGCCAGTTTATCTAGCTGAGGATTTTCTGACTGCTCGTTCTTTGTTTCAACTAAATGTTGAGCGCATTGAGTCAGTCAGTTTTTCTTTGAGAGAAAATCCGGTTGAAACCGAACCGCACATCGGCGACGATATCGTGCTATTCACGCTCCGCACGTCCACTACAGTATATGTCCATTCATCAAGCATCGTCATGGAAATTTGTTCGAGTTCCCTGCGTAACATACGGTCAATCATCTTTCGACTGACGCTATATCACTTGACCCCTTGGGCTTGAACGTGTCCGGTTTCTCAATAAAGCCCATTTCGAATAGGCTATGCGCAAATCGAAGGACAGACTCTTTCCAGTCCACCATTTCGGTCATTCCAAGAAGTTCGCGCCGCTGCAAATTGTAGATTTTGGTAGACTAGTAGTCCCTATTTACATACTCTGTACATTCTGTAAGAAAAAAACAAACATGGGTTAAAACCATAAAGCAAAGAGCCAGAACTGTGCGTAGCTTGACCGACGTCGCCTAGTTTCACAAACAAACCGCTTTTGAAGAAATCTTGATCTCTCTGTTCATCAGGTAGTGAGCCCCAGCGTAGTCTCTCGTAAACCAAGAGAGACCATAGATGATCCACCATGGCGGCGCCCACATCTTTACCGTGCAACCTGTGTACATAGAAAAGTGGGCAATCAAGCGCCACTCCTCAAACGGTCGTCGTCCGCTTGCCTCTCGGCTCGAACTCGTCTTTTAGCGCAGCTGAAATCATATAGGCGTCGACTGCGTCGTCGGTGGCCAGCGGCACCCGGCGTCCGTGCGCTCCGGCCGCCGTCAGGGCGCGCAGGTGCGCCTCGGCGACGTCCTTGACGTCGACGACCGGGTTGGCCATCCGCAGCGCCGGCATCTCGCCTCGCAGCACCTTGCGTATGTACTGGCAGACAGCAGGCGTGGACGGACGCCGAGAACGGAACGGAGGGAAGAGCGCCTCACGTCGGCGCCGCTGGAGTAGTTGGGCGTGATGAAGGGACCGTACACGTCGGAGGGCAGGAGCGCGACCATCTCGAGCGGCCGGCCGCCCGCTCGCGTCGTCTCGACGAACTCCCAAGCCGCTCGTTCGGCGACGTGCTTCGACTTGTCGTACGGCCGCACGTTGCGCAAGTCCGACCAGTCCGTCTCCTCAAACAGCGTCTTGTCGTAGTCGCGATTGCCGCCTGCGCAGATTACGACTGCGACTAGACGTGGTCAACTGGCCGGCTAGCTTGAGAAAACTGACAAATCACTGCGGCGATCGAACCGCAGTACACGACCCGCTTGACCGACGCCTCTTCAGCGGCAGCTCGCAGCACGTTCAGCGTTCCCTCCACTGCAAAAGTGACACTGATACAGTAGATAATCCACGTTGGCCTCAAAGACAAGTCCAGTACCAGCGGGCTTGACGACATCTTCGTCGCGGGGATTCCCATTGATGATCATGGGGCTGGCGATGTGCATGACGTAGTCCACGTTACTCATGGCTCTGAAAATGGTTCTTCTGTGCGCCGCATACTAACGAGGCGGGCGCGCCTTCTCCAGCAGTCGGCCTCTCCGAGCACCGCCTCGACGAGCTCGAGACGACACGCGTTGGCGGCGTCGCGAGGCTTGAAGAGCTCGAGCAGCGGCCCCTTCTTCTTCTCGTTCTGCAGACTCCTGACGGTGCCGCGGACGCGGTAGCCCGCTTCGAGCAGGCGTCGTATGCAGTGGGTCGCGATGAAGCCCGTCGCGCCCGTCACCAACACGAGCGCCGCCGACTCGGCCGCTAAACGCCGCTGGTCTGTTGTCGACGTCTCTCCCTCGTGGCCACACCGCTCACTAGGACTTGCTGAAGACTCGTTGGACGCCATGGCGTCGAAAGAACGACTGCTGGGTACGCGACGAAAGAATCGTGTGGCACACACAACAGACGCAGTACACTGGTTACACTCAGTACAGTTCAATCGCCATCGTACACGCCCAGTACACAAACAAATTCGCTGGCATAGACCGCTCGCTCTCCAGTCTCTCTCTCTCGTGAAGTTAGCCGGCTGATAACAAGGCAGGTGTAACGCAAGCTTGTGAACACGCCGTCGGTGTCGACGACAGAAGGGTGTCGACGTCGAATGCTGTTGAGGGTGTCCCTGCCATTCGCGTGCGGTGTCGTCGAGGGCGTCACATGAGTGGGTGCTTGCGTGGCCCGCAACGACACCGAAGCGTTCGCCAATGTTTCGCTGGCGAGCGCGAGCTAAGACGGGCCGCCGCCGTCGGCGCATGTCGAGCCGACTGCGGCGGCCCAATGTCGGAACCCGAGTGAACGACTGCGCTGCTGCTGCTGCTGCTGCTGCTGCTGCTGCTGCTGCTGCTGCTGCTGCTGCTGCTGCTGCTGCAACTGCTCTGTGTCGGCCGTTCGTGACTCCAACGGCAGTGGAATCTATGGGGTGTTTGTTGCCTAGCTCTCACGGCGGTATGGCTAATAGGTACCACGATATTCCAACAAGCACGGCTACAAACAACACGATATTACAACAAGCATCACAATTCGAGAACGGTAATGGCGTAGGCGGACGGACGGACAGACGGGATGGCTCGCACGACGGCAATCACAGAACACAAGGGGAGAGTCTACAAAATAAACGCTGGTGGAAAGTACATGCTGAACAGAATACTTTTCCTGAACCGTACACGGTATGTTTGAAATGATGACGAATCGGTGTACGCTGATCTTGTGATGGGATAGTTGGGCGGGCGGTTAGCGAGATGGCGGCTGCTTCACCAGAGCTCGGTGTTGACGGGGAGCTGCTTGAGTCGGAGGGAGGCAAAGACGCCGACGCGAATGAAGCGCTGCCTCTTGAGGTACACGACGACGTTGAGCAGCGGGTTCACGTTGCTCGCGATCCAGGCGAGCATCTCGAAGTCGAAGCCGCCCCAACGCAGCCACTGCTCGCTGTGCTCCAGCAGGTACACCGCCTGACGCACAGCGCAGCTTGCCATCCTATCCTAGCATCCACACCGTCTGAACACTAAAGGAAGAGCGTCACCTCGACGAGCAGCAGCGGCAGGACCGCCAGTAGCAGCGTGAACAAACAGGCGATGCCCAACGAGAGCGTCAGACGCTGCTGCTCGTTCAGACGACGACGCGTCGCCTTCGTGATCGTCGAGCTGCTGCTCATCGACACTTGACTGATGGCCGCCACTGAATCCTGAGAAGAGGTCGGATCCAGAGTTCGGACACAAAGGTCGCGTCAAAAAACATGGCCCAAGCCTGATTCAGAGGACCAAGAAGTCAGACGTGCAACGGTGCTCCTCTAGTCAGCCATGGATCCTGTATTGCATTGTTCTCTTGCGCACCGAGTGCTCGTGGTTGTGTTTCGCGAGAAAGATGGCCACGAGAATGCCGTAGAGGACGACGCTGGCCGTGCTGAAGAAGACGCGTCCGTAGACGTACAGGTCGCGCACGCTGCTGCCCACGACGCTGTTCAGCCAGCAGAACTAAAACACAGACCAACAATTCTGTTTCAAAACGATGTCCAATTGGGCACTGGACAGCTCATTTCGACAGCGCGGCAATCAGGGAGGCAGAGCATTTTCGGGTTAGAGTATACCTTGGGGACGGTGACTCCCGCGGCGGCCGCCTGCCAGCCGTTCGCCAAGCCCATGGCGTTGATGACGACGGCGAAAGTGACGAACGGCGCGCAGATGAGAGCCGCGTAGCCGCGGCCCAGCGAAAGGTACTGTACTGGAGCGCTGACGGCGACGAGACGGTCGACGCTGATCGCCAGCAACATGGCCGCGGAGAAGTTGTCGGCAAACGTCCACACCTAGAATTTGGTGCACCCTATACAAGCACCCAAACACATGTTTGCGCGAACTGGCCTAATTGAGTGACCTTTCGATTGAAACCGTCACACAATCATGCCCAACCCTCAAGGCGCTCAAGTGGATGATTGCCCGCAGAAAAACCTCGGGTGGAACAGGGCTAATTGAATCCCGATGGACGGGTGTGTTGTTGTGTACTGAAGTTCTACTGAGATTGTGTTCAGCTTCTCTTGTTCGGTACGGTAGAATTTCCGGCAAGACGCGTAAATTTGCAGACCTTGCTTGGGCAGTTGGCGCACACAAAGTACTGTAGCATTTACACACAGCGGGCTGTGAACGCACCGCAATGGACGGAATCTGCATGCAGTATGTGGGCGGCACGGGATGGAATATGGATCCTTCGGCCAGTCGCAGCATGCGGTGGCGCATGGACTCCACGTAGCAGAGGCCGTTGAGCGCGTCCGCCGCGGCTAGCGTGGCCACGATGACGTACGTCTGAAGAGAAAAGAGTGTATGCCAGACAGATGTCGGGTGGGAAGGCGCGCCAGCCGCCGGGCGCCTTGTCTCTGCGGAGAGCGGCCTGGAAGATGACGGCCCAGACGACGGGGACGTTCGCGAGGCACATGAGCGCGCCCTGCAGCATCCAGCCCAGCAGCAGCGGGAACCTGCCGTCCAGGCCGTACCACACCACCTCCGGCGCCGGCGTAGTCGCGTTCTCCATCCCTCTCGCTATATCCCCTCTCGCGTGCTTCGTATGGATGCGGGAATCTCGATGCGCACGGCTAATTCTCTTTCAACCGCTTCCACGAACATCAAGCGTAGACAAACAACCAGACCAGCTAGGGCCCAAACACCGACTGCTTTTATTTTGGGGTACGCGCTACGCGCTCCGCAGCGTACAAGGTAGCACGCATACTATTCGTACTCGTGCAGTTCTGACAAAGGAGTTAGGTATTTCGATACCTCACGTTCCGACGTTCGGGTGGTCCGCTGACGTTCCGAAGCACTTGAGTTGCCAGCAGACGGAAAAGAAACGAATGACCGAAGCCCCTGCCATAACACAGTCCTTTCTCAGCAGAACGACATCAGCTCGTTTCACCTATGAGCACTGGGAATACGTGTAGCCGCTTGACTAATGGCCAATTACCTAAATACCTCTACATATACGCGGTGTGGGCGTTCTGCGTCTCATCGCTTGCATCACAACACAACCCTCACCTACGGTATTACGGTTCAAAACAATTTGCTACGTACGTACATCGATCAGACTCGGAACGCAAGCTGAAAACTACACATATCGATTGGGAGCGATTGACGATACAAGAGCGATATATTTATGTAAATACCGATTAGTTAAGTTCCAATATTTGCATAATACCGTAAAGTTTAGTTTCTTTTCGTCACAACTGTGACGAGGTATTTAAGTGCGCCCTGTGACACTCGCCAGTTAGTCCGTCAATTCGGTCGCGTCAATTTGTTTTGTTGTTTTCCGTCGCCCCGTCCCCTCTTGTCTTTTGGAGTTTTTCATGCCTTGTGTCGTCTTCGAAGAACCCCCTACCGCCGAGAAGGCAGCGACCGTACCCCCGATCACCCACCCGAACCGCCCCGTTGCCTCCGACGAGAGCAGCGAGGGAACGACAACACGCCGACAGCAACGCATCAATATCGGCATTTCCCCCATAGAAGGGCACAATGAACACCAATCCAAAAAAAATAGACCGACAGCCTCCAATGAAACGGCGTGCCAATTCGGTCTTTTTGTGCTGTGATGTGCATACTGCGCAATATGACAGTGTTGTTACCATATGTATTTCATATCTGGGGCGCTAGCTGGGGCGTCGGTGATCTGTGCTCAGCATCCCCATCCCACATACATCTCCCATAAGCCGGTTTATACATGTTATTTTATGTTGTTTGTTAGACAGTTACTACATGGAAATGGAGTTAGGAAATGTTCGGAGATTGCAGTTTCTACTTATTTGAGAGAACAGCAAGAGGTGACATATTGCAGAGAGCATAATGAGCTCCTTGTCTTGTCCAGTGGCTTTGTTTCGCTCTGCTGGTATTTTTTGCTACCTCACATGAAACGGAATATTGAATTGAATCATGGATTCGACGAATTCTGTAATCGTAATACGTATGGCCGTTCCTCGGTCGTCGTCTTCAGTAATTGGTATCCAATAGCAATTAGTAATTGTACTAATTCCTGTGGAAGTGGATGACGCACAAATGTGGATGAGACTACTAGCGGCCTCGGCATTCGTCTTGTGCTGTTCGACAAGCGCCGCGTTCGACAAGTGCCGCGCTGGGAGGCCGAAGCTGAATCTGCCTCTGAGTCGACACGCCGTCGACGTCGTCTTCGCGCTCGACTTCGCCGCCGAGGAGGACTTGAGGGCGGCTCAGGCGCGACTCTTCCGCAACATCGTCTGCCTGCTCACCGGCTACCGGGACGCGGTGCCGCCCGCCCGGCGCGCCGTTCGCTTCGGCGTCTACGCCATCGGCGCGGCCGACGGCGAGCCGCGGCAGCTGCGAGCCGTCCACGCCGCCTGGGATGAGGCCGCGCTGCTCGGCGCGCTCTACCAGAACTTGACCGGACGGCTCGCCGCGCCCTCGGCCGGCCTCTGTCGACTCTTCAAGCGGCTCAAGACCGAAAAGGAATCGCGTCCGGCGGCGGCGCGATTCGTCGTCGCCGTCGTCCACAACGACTCGTTCGACGCGCTCGGCCGCTGCGTAGCGGAAAACTTCACCTTCGAGTTCCACAATGACCGTCAGGGATACAAGTGGTCGGCGGCGCTCGCCTTCGTCGGCCCTGCTGCCGAGTCGCCCGACAAGCCCTTCGAAAATGAGGACTTTGTCAAACTGAGATTCGACAGCCCGCTGAATATGACAAGTTCCACCACTGAGCATGTGCTGCCGGACGGACGACTAAATCCGCAGCTGCTGTTCGTCAAACAACTGACGGACGTTGCGGTGAAACACGCAAGGCTAATGGTGGACGTAGACAGAAAAGTGGCGTCGATTCCTCCCCTGTGGACGCGGACGCCGCCGACGCAGTCGACGCTCTCCACAAAGGGGACACCTCCGACAGGCGGTGGAGCGGTGGGAACGAGCGGCTACGTGCCGACGGTGGCCAGCGTTCCGTCCAGCACGATCAGCGTCGGTGACGGCGGCGGTCGAATGACGAAGACAGCGCCTACAACGGTCTCGAGAGGAACCACATCAGAGACGCCGCCGACAGCTCATTCGGAGCCGACGTCCGCGACGCCGACGTCGCCGCCTGCTGCAACGACGACTGTGCCGTTTATGCCGACTTGGGCCTTGGCGGTGCTGATCGTCTTTGGCGTCATGCTGGTCGTCACGGTCGTGTTCATACTCTACCTCATGCTGCGGCCCAAGCGCAAGCCCAAGGCCTTCCTCGTCGCCTTGTTGGAAGCGGGCAGAGGCAGCTCGCAGCACAGCCTCGTCGAGAACCCGGACTTCGCCTGGCAAGGCAAGACCAAGGCGAGTACACTGCGCAAGGACAAGTCCTCTCGGCCAGCCTCCGCCTACGACGGTCGGCCCGTGTCGGAGGAGACGGCAGTCGGTGCCGACGGAAGGGGACCGCACGAGGTGTACGAAGAGCTGTGCCACGCCGAGCAGACGCTGTCTCCCGACAGTAGTGAGAAAAGCGCCTCCGAAGAGCAGACGACCGTCAATCGGCCGGCAGTCGAAGCCGACGCCGCTGACGAGTCGCCACCACGCCTCGAGATTCAGCCCACTCCGAAAACGGACGAGAAAACGCGAGTGGTGGCGCCGCCGCCGACGGAGGTGCGGCCAGCTGAGTCGGACGTGGAAGGGTGGCAGCCTTCGCTGGAGACTTGGCAAGTGGAGCTGGGAGGCGAGGTGCCGGCCGAGGGTGTCCAGCCAGCGACGCTAGAGCCCGAGCCGACGCAGCCGGCCCGCTCCGCCTCGCCCAAAGAACTCGAATTCTCGCCCTCCGTGACGGCAATACCGGACGACGACGACGAACCCAGATGGGATGTCAAGGACGAACCAGTCTGACGCTACCGCAGACGACGAGCGCGCCACTGTGAAATGATACAAAAACCGAATGATTCGAAGGAATAATGCGCAACGTGTGTACCCCGATTATGAGAGTCTCGTGCCAACCGCGTTTCGACACCCACACATGCATGCACGGCAAAAATAATTATTTTTAATACGGTTTACGTATACGGTTAGTTTTCTAGCTACCGTACATATGTACATATTTACATACCGTACACACTAGAAAACTAGCAATTTTTTTGGTTCATATTAAAGTCACCTGGAAAATTGGAGAAGTCACCTGTCTTTGTCTCTCGGATGATAGAATAATCGTTGAAAGTCATGGCGAATGGTGCCGTATGCTTTCCGCACTTGATGGGACGCTTTTCTCTGAAGGTTTTCGTCGGCGGCTTGCCGTCCAGTGTTCCAAGTGGTAGTAGCAGTTGGTTCTGCGCTGTCGACGATTGTATTGTGTCGGCGGATGGGTGGGCTGGGCTCGCGCGCGTTTTCAGAAGTCTTCCACGAGGTGTTCCGCAGCTACGGAGATGTGGTCTGCGAGTGGCCGAAGAGCAGCAAGGAGAGCACGAAAGGTACTCGGGTCGCAGCCCCTTTAGGGTGGGGAGAGAGAGAGAGATTTGGACTACGCTCAGGCTACGCGTTTCTCCTGTACGAGAACGAGCGCTCCGTTCGCCAGCTGGTCGGCAGCTGCGTGTGTCGGGACGGCAACTACCGACTCTTCGTCGCGCCTCACGACCAGTCGTCCAACGGACACTGGGTGCCGCCGTCGTCTCTTGTCTTGTCAGTCGTCAACGACGTCCATGAATGGCGCTGCCGTCCTTCACAGGTGCAAGTGCGGCCCTGGCGCCTGGCCGACTCGGACTTTGTGCTCGAGCGGCGCTACCTCTGCCGTCCCGCCAACATCCGTCAGACGGTCTTCGTGGGCGGCATTCCCAGGCCGCTCACCGCCAGTGCGCCTCTCTTCATCCATCGGCTGCCTTTGAGGCGACGCGCTCCTGCCGCGTGCGCGCCTGTGCGTTGCAGAGAACGTGGCGCATCGGATGGAGGCGCTGTTCGGCAACGTCTGCTACGCCGGCATCGACATCGACCCCGACACGCGCTACCCAAAGGGCGCCGGTACGGTCGCCCTTCTCCGCCCTCCTCCCTCCGCCCTCTCGCTGGCTGCGTGGCACAGCGTGGAATGGTCCGATTAGGCCGAGTGACCTTCCTGTGTCAGAAGAGCTACCTGAGCGCGCTGCAGCAGCGCCACGTCCAGCTCTTCATGACAACCGAGGCGTCTAGGGTGAACCGGGTGCGTTTGCGCGTCGCCGCGCTGTCAGTGTCGAGTCGCGAACTCGGCCTCCAGTAGAGACGCTTTAGAGCTTCCACGCGGAGATCAAGCCCTACGTGCTCGACGACCAGCCCTGCGACGAGTGCCTGGTGCGTCTCGCGCGCGCGCCCCCGCACCGCACGGCGCGTCGATCGCGTGCCGCTCGCGCCCTCGCCCTTCCAGTCGGAGTCGGGGCCGTTCTTCTGCACGGACATGGGCTGTCTGCAGTACTTCTGCGCCCACTGCTGGCGCCGCTTCCATCCCAACGGCTCTCAAGCGGCCTCGCACCGCTCCCTGCGCAAGGACGAGTCCCAGGCGCCGGTCCCACGCTCGCGACTCTCTTCCACAGACGACGCGTGTCGACCTTTCTAGACAGTGGTCGGCCGAGTGCTCGAAGCGATGGAGGCGGACGGAGGTGACGCGCGACTGCCAAAAGCGGACTAGATTTCGAAGGAGTTCAGATTTCAGAATTCGCTCGTCAAGTGTTTGTATGGCTCTATGGTGTATGTAGCATGAGTATCTTTCGATTTTTGTCTTTGTTTTACCGGTGTTCTGCGTGCTCTTACTGGTTGGTGCTGTTGCTGCTTTTCGCGCCCTTCCCCTGATTGGCTCGTCGCGAGGTTCGTAACGAACCGTTCGTAGCGTTGTTGTACGGCACAGAAGCTGTTGTGGCTCGGACGAACACCGGCGCCGCAAGGCTGTCCTCGTCACAGACTGCGCTCGAGCACATGCACGCATAACACAGGCGGCCTAACTCTGTTGCGCAAAAGTGGAAGTGAACAAAACTCGCTACCGGCTTTCTAGGTTCTCTCTCCGCTCTCTACTGTACCCGTCATTCTGCGGTTACGCAATTGTTTAGCGGTCGTCTCTGTGTCAGACGGAAGCTGTCTATACGCGAGTTCAGGCTTGTCACTCTACAAAGCTAAAACTTGCAACATACCTTAGTCACGTAAGTGTTATTTGCGTATGAGCTATTTGGAGACATAGCACTGCGATGAAGCTGACAGCGACAGAAATCAGCGCGCGGTTACTGTACGGGAGGGTACGCTTCTTACTGACAGATGCGGAGGATGGGCGGGAGGAGGCGCGGCGGTGGTCGGAAGGGAGGAGAGGGGCACAGAGGCGCGCGCAACCGCCTCCCTTCGGTGGAGGTCAAATTCCGCCGCCACCGACCGTATGCGGCAAATTAATGGCCAGTAAAGTTTTCCGCAACAGCACAGGGTACGCTTGCGCCTCCCGAGTGGAAGCACGCTACTCGGTGTTTAATTGCTACCGGCGTGACGAAAAACATTTTCTAGCTGCTCGTCACTTGCACGAGTGAAGAATTTGGGCTAATGGTTCGTCTGCATTTGTGCTGAACGGTGCAGTACGGTAGCCCCTGGCACACGCGTTGACGCAACGCCGGCGCTGCCGAAATAGAAAACATTCCGTCGTCGTCGCCGACTGGACATTGGGTGGCACGTCCATCGTCGTCGTGTGCATTTCATAACTCCGTTGGAGAAGAAGATCTCCGCCCGACTCTGCGCTCATCGGCCTCTATAGGACGACGAGTCGACGACCACTGCGTGAGGACGACCGTGAATCGTCCTGCTGTGTCCACTGTGTAAGATGTCGGCCAGTGCGGCGACTCTGCCCCCGCCGACTACAACAACTGGTCCGACGACGACTGCGCCGACTGGAAGTTAGTCGAGAACTCGTTCGCCGCCGACGAGCCGACGAACTGAACGCCGACGAAGGGTACAACCATGTGCAGGCATTCGAGAGTTCGCCGAGCTGCTGACTCTCATGGGCGCGAGGCTCTCCTGCTCCGCCAGCGGCTCTGCTGCCGACGCTGACGCCGACGCCCCGGCGTCGACGACTGCTTCGGTCGCCGCGCCAGTCATCCAGTCGGTGGCGGCAGCGAAAAGGTGGGTAGTACGTGTGGCTGTGGCTGGACCGGATGGCGCGTCGCTCATCCCGGCTTTCGCAAGTGCGAAGACGTGGGTGGTCGACTGCGAGTGAGCTCTGCTGATGGAGCCGGTCGGCGAGACGGACGGTCGACCGGTAGACGGTCTGGGAGGAGAGGGGGAGGGGCGACGAAGGACGGCGGCGCGCAGCGCAGGTGGCCCCGGCGCAGCGGCGACGGCGGCGGGCGACAAGGCGAGAAACCAGCTCTAGACCAGCAGCAGCCAAACAAGATTTTCACTGCTCGCGCTGCACGCCGCATTTCATTTCGGTTCACTGTTGTTGCAGTGTTGTGTGTCGCTTGGCCGCGCGCGCTCACTGCCCTTTTGTAACCTGTCGCGCGTTGCGCTGTTGCGACACACTGCCTGCCCCAAGCTGGGTGACAAGTTAAAAACGGGGTGAAGACAGTTCTACTGGAGAAACGACTATTCATCGACCATTCAACCGCACCGGCATGCGGTACTGTCGAGCCGACATGTCTGAGGAGCTGAATAGAAACGGTAATTGCTTCATTTAAGTTCGCCTGTACCCCGTGGTTCCTATCCTCTTGCCGAGTTTCAAAGTTCTCGGTTTCCTCGCGGTCGGTTGCGTGCTAGCTTGTCGGTCGCGTGCTGTTCGGTCGTTGTGCTGGTGGTGGGAGAACAGTAGGCTTTGGAACTCGGAAATGCCGAGTGTGCGGAGTAGGCAGGCGTTGTCGTCGTCAGCAACATGCGGTCTGGCGACCGGCGCGACGGCCGCCTCGCAATGTCAACAACAGTCGAGGGTTTCCGAAAAATCCCCGTCCCTCTATTGTGGCGTGCGCGCGCGCCGCTGCGGAAAGAGGGAGGTATTTTCTGCAATTTCGACGTCCGCCCTCCCGTCGAGAGCGGCTGCCCGAGTGCGCTTTGTGTCGCGCTGCTGCGCTCGCGCGCGCGCCTCCCTCCGCTGCGCCATCCACGATTCCCTCGACGCCCGCAGCGTCAGCGGCCGTCGCGTCGTCTCGGCGCATGCGCTACGCACGCACGACGCGACTGACGACGAGCCCCATCTCCCCCCCCCCCCCTGCGTGTGACTGTCGCGCTGGCGGCGGCGTGGGCTGCCTGCCAGGCAAGGCGCGGCTCCTCCGCCCGCCCGGCTGTCCCGAACGAACCAGCGGCCATCCCAGGTGGGAGGGAAAAAAAGCTGCGCGACGAATCCCCTCGTCGTCAACAGTACTCTGCGTCTGCACTGCTCTGGCGCGTCGTCGTCGTCGCGCTTGAGTTTGCTCTTGGAGCGCCCACGGAGGTTTTATTTAAATTTGCGATTCTCTCCCCTTCACTTGGCCCGGGTTGGCGGGGACGACGAGCGGTGGACGCAGGCGAGCCGACACCGCGCCGGCGCCATTGTACGCGTCGCGGAGGCGCGAGGGCGCGCGCGATGGGTCGGCTGTCGGCGAGAGAGAGTGGCCGGGGCGCCGTAGAGCGGCTGCGCGCGCGACGACGACGACGGCGGCAGTGAAAGTGGGCCAGTGTGACACCAAATAGAAGGGCCGCTTTGAATTTTGAGTCAACAGAGGTGCGCGCCGAGAGGGAGAGCGAGAGGGATGCAGGAAGCTTTTCGACTTGGCACGCCCCTCTAAACTTTGAAGCCGTCCCGCGCGCCGCCCCGACGTCCGTCTCTAGCGCCAGCGTCGCGCGTACTGTACGCTGAGAGAGTGAGAGAGAGAGACGGACAGGCGAACTGTTGGGCGGGCCTCTGCTGCGCTGAGACCGTCCCTCGCAGGCCGACCAAAGAAAGAGCTTGTTTGACTTTTTTCCCTAGCAGTTGCGTTTGTGAGCACAGGAAATTGCCGGCAGGACGCGCTCTCCCTCTCTCAGCGGCACACCGTCATTGTCTTTTGATTGTCGTCGGTGCGCCACACCACCACCCTCGTCGTCGATGGGCGTGCGTGCGTACGCAATCCTTCCTCCCCTCTTGCGCGCTTCTTGGTTGTCGTCCAGCTCCGCACCCGGCTGGCAGGCTGCTTGCTGCTGGTCGCATGCATCAAAGTGAGAGCAGCCTCAAATCGGGAGGAGAGAGAGCGTCCGCCCGCGCCAGTGGGCAGCGAGCGAGCGGGCGCGCGCGCGTGGCGCGATTAACCCGCCCACTCAATTATAACCGCTCGCCCTATTTTGCAGGCCCAAGCCGCTCGGACGCGCTTCGCTGTCGCCGGTCCCGGCGTCGCAACCTCGATCACAGGTACGTGTGGCCGCGGTTGCGGTTCGTGCTTGCGCTTCGCCGGCCGTACGCACGCTCGTTTGTTGTTTGACGCACTTGTCGGGCGCGGCGCGCGTTGCACGCTTCGGCTGAGCCGGGCTGCCCCGCCGCTCCGCGCCCTCATCATGCCCCGTCTCTCCCAGTCTCTCTGATGCGTGCCGCCTCCTCGTTTTCGCAGTGACACTGTGACAGCGACCGTCGGCAGGCGGCCGAGCCGACCGTATCGCTTGGCTATCGCCCGTCGTCGAGGGGGGTCTCGCTCGCTCGAATCGCCGCCCCACCTTTGCAGCGTCAGCGCAGAGGTGCGTCAGCGCTTAGCTCCACTTGTTACGCCAAGTTGTGCAGTGGTGTGGTGGGTGGGCTTTCGATTGACCGCCGCCGCTCCGCTTGACGCAGAAAGTTGCCGTTCGTCCGTCTCCCATCCTCCGTCGTCTGCGTCCGCGTCGTTGGTGGCGCCGCGTCCGTATCCCCGCCGAGATCCGCGGCGCTGATAAGACGGTTGTTTTCCGGCCGATTAGCCAATCGTCGACCCGACCGACGACAGTACCGTTGTCGGCGCCTCTTTATGGTGGGGCCCGTTGTCGCGACCTTGCGTCCCGCTGCGACGATCGCCACTTCGTTACCGCTGAGTCTGCAAACTTCGACGTCGGCGGAGGCGCTCGCCGCCTGATCTATGACCGCTGGACCCTCCCTCCCGTGGGCAATCCTCGTCACCCTCTCGGCGGCGCCCTTCCGCCGGCGGCCCACTCGAGCGCCCCTCTAGCCACTGGCGATTCACTTGACTTGCCCAACCACCTCCTCTTTCTCGACTCGACCAGAAGCACAACGCCAGCCATGTCGGCGTCCCAGGCTTACCCGTACGGCTCGCTGTTGCAGAGTCTGCCCGCCTGCTGGAAGGAGCAGCAGCAGCAGCAGCAGCAGCGGCGGCTGGGCCACACCGCCGCCACCTACGCCGGCCTTCTCGGCCAGCCGCGCCAAAGCACCTTCCACTGGACGACGACCGGAGCCCACAGGTACATACTTTCTCTTCGTTCTCTCATGCGTCTCCTACGTAGGTACCGTAGACTAGCACTAGCAGTAGTCATGGCCAGCGCCGGTATTTTTTGCCGGGTAATGCGCGCTGTGAATGCAGCAGCAGCAGCGGTGCGTCGGCATTAATCGCGGGGCGTGTGGTGCGCAGGCAGACTTCAATTGGCGGCGTGCGTGCGTCCCTCGCTCCCTCGTCGTCATTTGGAAACAGTCGGTAGACGCACTCGTACGCTGGCTGAGACCGCGGCAGCACTAAGGAGCGAAAAGTGCCCGCGGCGGCAGCGGCGCGTCGTCGTCGGCGACTGGCGGTCGGCGGCGCTGACGGAAACTTTGGAGCCGCCGCCGCGACGAGAGCCCTCTCTCTGCTCTCTCCGTCGCCTCGGCTACTGTACGGCAGAGTGGAGCGGCTGCCTCCACGCTCGCGCGCACGCGCGGTCGACACGCGAGGCTGCCGAGAGCACGCGCGCGCCCAGGGCCCTCCAACTTCAATACAGACAGAGCAGAGCCCCTGCCCATTTCCCTTTCGGAAATTCGCCTGCGCCCGCGCGCCCGCCCGCCCGAACGAGCCACGTCGGCGGCCGCGTGCCGGACGGGCGCTGGCTGCTCAAAGTTGGAGAGGGAGAGAGATTGGCGACGAGTAAATAGCGGGCCTTGGCCCACTGAATCCCCGACTGTACGCTCGCGCGCTGCGGTCTCGCGCGGCCCTCTCCTCCTTCCTTCCTCTTTTTCGAGCCTCAAATTGGGGAGGTATTGTGCGGGACAGGCGCAGGTTGCGATGGCGGAGGGGTATAGGGGAGGAGAGAGTGAAATCGCCGTTGACGTTTCAGCGAGGACGACGACGACGACGACTCTCGCTGTTCGGCGACCGGTTTTGCCGACGAGGACGCGCCATCGTCGAGCAAGCCGCAGCAGCCGCAGCAGCAGCAGGCGCCGACGACGCGCCTCCAGCAGCCGCAGCGGCCCAAAGCCGTCCGTTCGTGCTGCGAGCGGCTCGCCGACGACGAGGACGAGGACGAGAACGACGACCCTTTTCGACCGATTCCGCCGGCGGTGACGTCGACGGACTCGTCCGCCGGCCATCGTCAGCTCCTGGAGACGTCGGCAGTGGTCGTCAGCAGGCCTCCAGCGATCGTCTTCCGACCCGGCGCAGCCATGGAGTCGACCAGTACGGCGGCGTCGAACTGCTTGTCGACTGTCGAAAGTGAGTGCGAACTCGCGTCTTTATCCCGTCGTCAAATGAGCGCTGCTGCTGTTGCCGCGCCGGACAAACAACAGGTTCTGCGATGACAAAACATGATTTCGCTTTCGCTTCTTCGCGCACCACTAGAACTGGAATCTCAAACTAGACTCTGCCTCTGCAGCTCGCACAGCGTCGTAGACTCGACTCCTCCTCAGGCCCCATTCGACTCGCGCGCTGTATTTAGACAGACACGTGTGTGCCTCTTGTACCTGACGAACACTCGTGTCGCCTCTCCCACGGAGCGGCGGCAACGGGGCCGTTTGCATGACGACTCGCTAGCGATAGTGGACGAGGGAAGTGGGGTCCATGTTCGTTCGCAGGCTCCGTCATCAAGACTGCTCCGCCGTCCGGCAAGCAGCCGGGGCCGTTATACGGCCTCGATGGCGGCAAGGACGACGGCACGCAGGGCCTTCTCAGCCTGCAGTCGGTCAAGCCCCTCGAGCCCGTGGGCGCGACGCAGCTCGCCGCCTACGACGTCTACCAGGCCGGCCGGCAGCCGGTCGTCCACCCCTACTCCGCCGCCACCTACGCCGCCTATCCCACCGCTGCCGGCGGCCCCGCCGACTTCCCTGCTGCCGGCACCATGATGCCTCCTCACCTGCTGTCGCAAGCGTACCTCAATGGCGCCATGGACGGCGCCTACGGACAGACGCAGGTCCGAGCCGACCCATATCAGCAGATGTACAACAGTCGGCCGGCCCCCGCCTTTCCCGCCGTCTATGGCCTTCCCCAGGGTTCGGAGGCAGACGACATGATGAAGTGAGTCGCGTGTGCCTCGGGCAACATTGACTCAGAGTCGTACGTACTATTGTCGCTCTCGCAGGGCACACTACGGCGTGAAGCCGGTGCAGATGGAGACGATGCCTTCGCCGGTCGACAGCGGCATCGGCAACGAGGCTGTCGTCACGCCCAACAAGGAGCAGCAACAGATGCAGGAGGTGCGCTTGCAATCGGCCGGACGTCCGCTCTCGGAATCGATTCTGACTCATCAGGCGTTCTTGGCCCACATGGACATGGCCCTCCAGCAGCAGCAGCAGCAGCAACAACAACAGCATCACCACCATCACCACCAGCAACACCATCAGCCGCAGCCATTGGGCGGCCACCAGCTGTTCGCCAGTCCCATGGCCTGCTCGCCCACGACGAGCGGCGGCGTCGGCGGCGGCGGCGTCTCGTTCGCGCCCATGGTCGTGAAGCGGCGCGGCGACTCGGCGCCCGGCCCGCGGTCCGTCTCCATCGCCGACCGCTCCCTCTCGCAGAACAGTCGCGGCTCCGACTCGCCCGTCATCATACCCAAACTGTGAGTCGTGGTGGCCGTCTCTGCTTCGTCGTGGCCCACCGGGCCTGAAGTCTATGGTTGTCCAGGGAGAATCCGTTCGGCTTCCAATACACGCTCGAGTCGCCGATCTCGACGAGCGCCCGAAAGGACGAGGACCGCATGACGTACGTCAACAAGGGCCAGTACTACACGATCAGCATGCACTACTCCCAGGATCCCAACAAGCTTCTCAAAAGCCAGACCGTCAGGGTAACGGAACGGCGGCGCGTGACGCGGTCTTTGTCTAATCCTCTGTGTGGATTCTAGTCGATCCTCATGGTGGTCTTTCGCGACGACAAGGCCTACGAGGAGGAGATGAAGTGCTGGCAGTTCTGGCACTGCAAGCAGCACAGTCCCAAGCACCGCATCATGGACATCGGTCTGTCTGTCTGTCCCCAGTTCTTGTGCGTCCGCTCGTTCGTTCGTTCGTCCACGCACCACGTTGGCAGACCCGAAAAACACGACGGGAACGTTGGGGCCGCCGCAGGACGTGGGTCTGAACGCGATGCAGTTCTACTGGAATCCCATGGAGATGGAAGCCAAGGTTTGCGCGAATCTTTCTTTTTTTGCAATGCTTCTTTTCTCACCGACGACTCCGTTAGGTGAGCGTGGCGGTGAACTGCCTCAGCACGGACTTCAGCAATCAGAAGGGCGTCAAGGGCCTGCCGCTCCACTTCCAGATCGACACCTACGACGACCTCGTCGACTCCGACAGGCCCTTCCACAGGGGCTACTGCCAGATCAAGGTCTTCTGCGACAAGGTACGTGCACCGCGTGCCGCTAGCTCCCCCTCTCTTCACATGTCATGTCCCTAAGAGTCCCTAGACGCAATGAGTAGGCATGTGAGCCTTAAAATACAAACGGTCGGTAAGCTCTGAGCCCGTCAATCAGCGCACTCCCTCGTCGTCATAGGGGGCGGAGCGGAAGTTGCGTGACGAGGAGGGCAAGAAGCTGCGCCGACTCGCGCAAGGTATTCCGGTTACAGTAACCGAAGCTGGGTCCGCCTGACTGCGGGTTGGACTGGGGACGGGTGGAGGAGCGAAAAGCGCCAACAAAGCACTGCGTCGTCGTCGCCATTGTCCAACCGAAGCGCGCGCGGCTCAGCCATTTGACCCCTGCCGAGCGCGCGCGCGCAGCAGAGGGCGCGGCCTCGGCTCTCGCTAACAGCTGCTCATGTCCAGTTCTCGCCGTATAATATTACTTACTCACTCGTCTAATCGGGCGCCTAACTTGGCGCGCAATCAACGAAGATTGACCTCTGAGCTCGCGCCCGTGTCGTGGTTGGGTGGACGCGGTGCGCGCTTGCAGGGCGCTAACCGGAAGATGCTGCACGAGCAGCGACGGGACGAGAAGCGCCGGATGCAAGGTGCCGACGCCGACCGTTTGTCGCTTGCTCTATATACAATACATACCCGTCGTCTGTCCGACTGATCGGCGCTTGCCTAACCGCGCGCACGTCGCCCGCAGCCGTGTCGGCGGAATCCGAGTGGGCATGTCCTTTCCAGTGGCTGCGGGCAGAAAGAAGGCGGACTGCGAGTACCACGACCCGTACGACAAGTCGCCCTTCTACCACATGAGCAACTTCGACAAGAAGGCGGCGCTGTTCACGCCTTCCGAGGACTTTGAGAGGGTGCGTGCCGCGCTGCTTGTTCATTCGCTGAACGTAGCGCGCGTCGACTGGGCCGGTCGGCCTGCCGCCCTTCTCAGCAGTTCAACGCGCTCGAGCCGTTCTTTGGGCCGACGGCGGCGGCGGCGACGACGGGCCACATGAACGACTCGGGCGTCGTGACGGACGACATGGAGCCGGCGCCCTCGCAGCACGCCGCGGCCGACAGCGTCGACGCCGACAGCGAGAACGAGCCGCCCTCGGTCAAGAGGCAGCGCAAACGTCGGCCATCGCCCGACAAACGAGGTACGTTCGCGTCCTCTCGGCGTCGCTCGGACTGCGAGCGAGGGTCTCTTCTCTGTGTAGTGCTCCTCTTCGTGCGCCGTTCCACGGACGCCCTCTACGTGCCTGTGCACGTGGCGCCGCCGACGGTGGAGCGCGCCAAAGAGACGCTCGCCGCCCGCCTGCTGCAGACGAGCAAGGACGACATCGCGCAGCTCTACCGGAAGAACAGCAAAGGGTGACTTGTCCGTCCGCATGACGGGCGCGCTGAAAAAAAGATTGTGAACTCCGCTGCCGATTGCAGGCTGGTGGCGGAGCTGGACGAGGAGACGCTGCAGCACTACTGCAACGAGGACTCGTTCCTGCTCGAGCTCACCGCCTCGGAGGGGGACGACGGCCGCTTCTGCGTCACCCTCTGCGAGACCGTAGACGAGGTCGTCAAGTGCGAAGTGTAGCAACGTCTTGTGGCAACTGTATACATACACATTTACACACACGTGTATGCCTCGTCGTGTAGCCTGGCGCAGAGAGCGTTCTCTATTGGATTCGGCTAGTAGATTATCGTCTAGAGAACTACGGTCTTTATACGTTTGCACCTGTGCGCGTGCCTTGTACCTTTCGCGCGTGTGCTGCTGGCATCCGTGTGCCTTCCGTGTACAAGAGAGAGGGGGAGAAAATAGAGGACTCCTTCGAGTCGAGTGTGCTTCCGTTGCGTTGCTTCCGTGCGTGCGTGCCGAGAATAGGACGTCGCGAGAAATAGCCGTGCTGCTGCTGCTGGCTCTTCACTTAACCGTGTACAGGGACCAATCAATCGACGTTCTTTTTCGGGGTCGACTCTCCTCTCGTTGCGCTGGCGCCTATCGCTTCTTGCACTCGCCGCGCCTCCCCTCTCGCGCGTCTCCCAGCCCAAAGCGGGCGCCTTTAGTCATGTACGTACAACGATGCGTCCCCCTCCCCCCCCCCCTTCCACCTTCCCCCATGTTGAAGTCGTATGCAACTCCTCACTCTCTTCATAATAAGATGACGCTAGCGTTCATAATGCTCGTACCCGTACACGCCTTTCTCCGCGCGTTGTGATACGATACACACCGATCGAGATGCAACGCACACCGTATACAACCGCAGGACGCAAGGGATTTGCATATGACGGTTTAATTTTGTGGGAGGGAGTACGGTATGGAGTATTTTCTCGGATGTAAAAATGTAAAGACACATAAGAATGGTGCGCTCAAGCACGAAGTCAAGGTTGGTAGTAATTGTTGTTTGTCGACTCGAAGAATGGGTGGGCGCGGGATGTACACATTTCTTAAGTCACGACGACGTTCGTTTCTCGTCGCCTCCGTTGCAAGTCGACGGTTCCGATGCGTCGTCGCTGCACCTTTGTTGCGGCGGTGCGGCTGTCGACGCCTCGCTGTGCGTGACGACCACCGGTCGTCCAGGACTGTTTTGCGTCGGCACGAGCGGAACCGTGCGATCCTTTCCGCTCAAACACTTGCTGTCCGTCAGGGGCGGAGGTTGGTCGGCGCCGCAGTTGTTACTACCGACTTGTTAGTATATATCTGGCCGCCGCTTTATTCAGATCAGGGCCGCCTACGGCTGTCTGCCGGCAAGCCACGCTTGGTCTGGGACAAAAGCGTGTCGGTCGGCAGCGGCCAAGACTCGAAGAGAAACGGTCAGCCGACAGCGAGTAGTCGGATACACGCGCCTCTGTCTTTAGTCTTGTACATGTACTTTGCCGTGTCCAAGTCTGCGTCGGCCGCCAGCGTCTGGCGCCTGCGACAACTGTCGTTAGAGTTCGCCTCGAACGCGGATCTCACCAAATTTTTGGAGGCTCTAAACACGTTTTTACCAAGTTTGGATTTTCGAAGCTCTGTTCTCGACGACGACCTAGGCTTTGAACGTTGCAAGTCGTTTGCAGCGCTGCCACAGAGACCGAAGTCACTACTGGTTTTTCTGAACCCGTTTGGTGGCAAGCGGCGTGGCCCGGACATTTACCAGTTTGAGGTCGTGGCTGTACGTCTTGTGCATCGCACACATTTACAGTCGTGCAGGTCGCTCCTCTGTTCAAAACCGTCGGCATTGAAACGACTGTAGTGCTGACGACGGCGCGCCAACACGCCTACAAAGAGTTGCTGAATAGGAAAAGCTTGCAGGAATTCGACGGGTAACTGCCGAACACTTCCCATCTCTCACAGTCACGCCTACACTCTTTGATCATCGATTGTCTTTGCCGCAGAGGCTTGTTTAGCGTCGTCTCCGTTGGTGGGGACGGTCTGTTCAACGAGCTGCTGTCGGCGCTCGTGGTGCGTCGACAGCTCGAGCGCTCCATCCGCGCCGGCGACCGACGCGTCGCCCTGTCGGCGGTGACGCTGCCCATCGGCCTCGTGCCCGCTGGCTCCAGTAACTCGACGGTGCGCACGCTCCAAGGCGTCGACGACGCCTTTACCGCCGCTCTACGCATCGTCCTCGGCCAGTCCGACCCCCCCCCCCTTCTCTCGCCGAACCCGTATTGGCAAGCAAGCGTTTCTAGGTGAGAAGCTGCGCGTCGACGTGTGCGCCATCCACCGCGGCGAGAAGGGCCTCCTGAAGCTGTCGGCGGGCATCGCGAGCTGCGGCTTCCTCGGCGACGTCATCAAGGACAGCGAGGAGTTTCGACATCTGGGACCCAGCCGCTACGTCGTCTCAGGCTGAGTCTCTGTTCGTCGCTTGGCTCGCGGTCCCAAGCGTGAGTTCAGGCTTGCGGACTCTGGTGCGCCACCCCGCCTGCGTGGGCACGGTCGGCTTCAGTCTGTCCGACCGAGAGTACAGCGCCGACGGCTCGTCGGCCGCACTCGACCTGCACTGCGTCGACGACTGTCAAGTCTGCAACTACAAGACGAAAGAGCCTTCCGAGTAGGCATGCCATGACGGAGGAGAAGTATATGTGTGTGCGAGTCACCGCCTGTTAGGGCCGCTACCGCTTGTGGCATCCGCGGGGGCAGTCGGGACGCGACTGCGACGGATGGAGACTACGCCCATCACTGGTCGGTACCATTTGCGCGTGTCGGAGCCGTGTGATTCGGCCTCAAGTTGACCGGCGTCAACTTTTAGGAGTGGCCGGTTCAACCACGTGATCTGCTGCGTGCTGCCTTGCGTGTCGGAGCTGTCGCCCAAAGGTGCGGAACCGGGCGCAGCACTCTCTCCGCACGGACTTGTCGCTGTCGCTTTCGTTTTGAGGTTTGAGCAGGTGGGCGTCCCTGGACGACGGCACCATGGACCTGGCGTGCGTGTCGCGCGCGCCCCGCCTGCACACCTTCTCGCTGCTGCGCCGACTCTGGATGGCCGGCGGCCGCGCATTTGTTGTCGGCTCTCGGTTTTCGCTCTCACTTCTCTCAGCATAGTGACCCTTGGCGATGCTTAGAACGGCGCCGATGTGAAGCTGTTCAACGTGACCCGCTTCTGCTTTGTGCCCTCCGAACAAGAGGACGATCAGTCGCCAGCTGCCGACCAGGGTGTCTATTGGAACGTGGACGGCGAACTGATGCGACAGCCGCCGGAGGCGCTGCACTTCCGCGTGCACAGGGCGCTCGCCGCGGTCTTCGGCAACGACGCCGCTTACAGAGAGATCACAGTTACAACGAAGCGCCACTAACTCCACTCGGACGGTCCGCCCGGTGTCACATGTGCGCATTTCTGGCGGAAAGAGAAACCAACTCGGGCAGAGAGAGTGACTGTCACTGGTGGAATTGCACGCACTTCTTTGGCGACGACGATGACGAGTGGGTGTGGGGCAGTGTCTCGCCGACGACGGTGATTTCGGCGCCGTTGAGAGTGAACTCGCGGCGGAACTGGGCGACGAGCCAGGCGTCGATGTCGACTTCCGCGGCGGGCGCGCGGGTGGCCCCGTCGTCGACGCTCTCCTGGTTGCTGCGCAGTAGCTCCTCGCTCTCGGCGCCGCTGTCGCCCGAGCACTCCTTGGCAAGGACGTTTTGGGATGGCCCTGTCGGCGGCGCGGCCGTCGTCGACTGCTCGGTGGAGTCGTTCGAGTGAGGACTGGAGATGAGGCCGCTGTCGCGGTGCATCGACGTGTAGTAGCCGTCCGTGTCGACGCTGAACGTCGACGACGCGCCCCCGTCCGCCGCCGTTGGGGACGGAGGCGCGTCGTCGGCGAAGGCGTCGTCCACCGGTCCAAGAGGGCACTCGATTCGGTAGCCGCGCTTGTACCAGCCACCGCTGGGAGCCGGCCTGAAAGTCGAGTTGGGGAATCGCACGTCCACTACTAGCGCAAACTCTGAAGACCTGTCGCTCAAGTCGATCGTGCCGTCGGAGTTTGCGGATTCCGCCCTGGGCCTCTGTCCACGCCCGGTCTCTTCTATCGACGCCGCCACGTCCAAGACGCGTGTCCGCGTCGATATCGGCATTCGCATTCGTCGACGGTTCAGTGTCGAATTGTCCGTCATTGACATCGTAGTCATAATCGGAATCGGAGCGTATCCAGAGGACGACGCAACGGATGGCTTCGAACGGCGGTTGCGGAGACTCTGCGTCCTCTTCAGCGACTGTTGCCGCTGCTCGGCAGCGAGACGCGGTTCCGCGGCGGCCGACACACGACGGCTTCGATCTCTGGCGCCGTCCGACCGTCGGGAGGCGTCGCGCGGCAGTGTCGACGTCGTTCCGACTGGACACGACGTGAGAGCGTCGCACTCGACGGACGGGAACCAGTCGTAGATGCTCAGATCTTCTTTTGTCAGTTCCGTCGCCGCCTTTTTCTTGGCGTCGGATGCCGGTCGTCTCGGCCTCGCCTTTCTGTACGCTTGCTGCGCGTGCTTGGGAATGTCGACCGACAGGCGAATGGGAACGACCACGCCGACTTTTGCATAGTGAGCGCTGGGAGTCGACGCCGATCGCAGCGGCTGAACACCAGCGCGTCGCATCCCATTTGGTTTGACCTTATGTACAGGGCGTTGGTACACCGCACCGTAACAGAGCCGACATTTGTCGGTTCGTTTGACAAGCGGCTCCCTCGTCGGACGGGCGGTTTTGGCGGCGCTTTGGCCGGAGCACCGGTTGACGGAGAGGTCTGAGTTTCGGCGTCTGCCGAGATGATCGGCTTAGGAACGCTGCCGGCCCTCTGCAGCAGCTGTTCGAGCTGCGGCGGCCTCGACGCCGGAGTGAACAGATTCGGCGCGCCGCTGTCTGTCGCCACGGTCGAGGATGCCGGCTTCCAGAGATGCCTTGACTTTTGAAACGTTGAGATGGGTGGAACGGCAGCTGAAGAGATAACTCTGTCGTCATTACGCATGTCGGTCGTTGATTGCATACATACCGTACGTTCCGTAGACCGGGTCCTTGAGGTTGGACACCTTTTTTAGGAGCCGCTTGATTCGCATCTCTAGCTGCTGAGTCCTATGACACGTCTCCGACAGATCAGTGTCGAGTAATTGGACTAGATTTTTTGAGTGGCTTGACAGGTCGCAGAGTTGATGGATCAATTCCAAATACTTGGACTGTTGACGTCCATTGACGTCAGCGTCAAGGCTGGAGCAGGTGCTGAGATTCCTTGGATGGATCGCCCGCTGTGCGAGCGGCATGACTTCTTCGTCGTCGACCGTATACGTGCCTAAAAAGTAAAACAACGCCGCGCTCTCTTTCTCACGCTGTCGTTGTCGCTGCGCTCGTGCCAGGCAGACAGGGGCGCAACGCGAAACAAACAACAAGCGGGGAACTCGATCGCGAAGCGCTTGACGTAGTCTGCAAAAAAAAACGAGCTAGACAAGATGAGAGTAAGTCACGTCAGCTGCAGGGACAGTAGTGTTGTAGAACTAGGTAGTTGGTCAGGAGTGACGAGCTGAGACCGTTCTCGCCTAATAGAGCGTGCGCAGCGCAAGGAAAGGAGGTCGCTCTGGGGTTGTCGATCCGATTGTTCTCGGCGACCCGGTCAGCGGCGCTAGATCAATAGACGCCTTGCGCGTTGACGACGCCGACAACTGCGACGTGCAGCTTCGGCAGGCAGCGAGCGGTGGACGACGACGACTGTCCACCTGGTCGGCACGGGCCATCCGCAGCCCATTGTTCCAAGCGCGCGCTCATTACAGGCGGCAAGGCCGCGTCGATAGCCTGCCTGGCCGGCCCGTCCGTCATCCGACGTGTCCAACTACTACTGCCTAGCTCGCTCGATTCATAGAAAATGCACAGGTGGAGGAGGCGGTGGCGGCGGCGGTGTATTGCCGGGACCTAACGAGCGGAAGGCGGTCGGCTCAGGCCCCGGCCGTTGTCCACTCGAGGTCGGCGCCGCCGAAGCGGGAAGGGGCCACTATGGCTGCTGTAAGCCGAGATGGGGGCGCTAAAGAAGGCTCTCTAATGTATGCCCCAAATGGTCTGATTTTCACGGCGCACTCGACACCCGGTTGTACGGACGACGGCGCAACCCGTGAGAACAAAGCCCTCCGGCGGGCCGCCAACGCAGTTTAACACTTTTCTCGGCTTTCAGTGGAACGATTCTAAGCTTCCTGGGGCAACCGTAACAGGTATTCGACAACGTCCATTGTGGCTTTACCCTTTGACAAGAAATACGCGTGCGAACAACCCGATTTGGCCTAACACTAGGTTGGGTTATGGGTACGGCCTGTTGAACTGTAGAAGCGTACGCATTAGCGGGAGAAACGCTGACGATGACGAATCGCCGTCAGCGAGAAGGGACGCGCAAATGGGGCGTCGACCCCGAATTTGGTGCGGCTTTCGATACTGTCGACAGCGCGCGCGCGCGGCTGTGCCCGCTTTAGCGCTTCAGCGGCCGCGCAGATAAGGAACGGACACCGGGCGCCATCGACAAAAAACACGGGCCGCCCTGCACATACACGCCACTCGTATCTGGGGATCATCACAAGAACGCGCGTCGCGCACCAACAGCAACAGTTGCCGCCGAGCACGGCGATTAGCCACAATTCGGCAGGCTGTCGGCCGTGGTGACGACAGCCCGCGACGACGACGGCGTCGCGTGGAACTGGGAAAGAGCGACAGGTGGCTGGCGCGAGCGGGACGCCCATTTTTTTGGCCGCGACTCCTCAGTCGTCGCAGACGCCGCCTCCGCCGCCGACCGCGGCAGTGTGAGAGCGCGTGAATCGACGCGCGCGCCGCTCCGGGCGCGAGTGGTGGTCGGCTCGGTTAGAGGAAGCGGCGCCGACGCGCACCCGCCCGCTCTTGGCGGCGTGGTTTATTCGGCGCCCGCCGAAACCAGATCCTCCTCTCAAGGCGGACCGGGGAACAGATGCGCGCTTTTTACAACGCCTTTAGAAGAGGAAAGGCGCTTGCTTGGTCGACGACCCGTCTCTGAGCATGCTTGAGACGGAAAGAAGTTAGCCGCGCAAACAATGACCCAAACTGCATGCGCGTGCATCTGTCAGTCATCTCGCGAGTGTGCCTGTCGGCTCGGGGAGCACGATCGACAAAAACAACAACAGTTTACACACTCGTCAGCCATCCGTCGGTCCGTGTCTCTTTCATCTGTTAGTCATCAACAACACGTTTCATTCGTTCTCTACAACACAGTCTGACCGCATGTAGCCTTAGAAATCAAGCGGATAGCGTATCACAGTTAGCACAATTTTGCTTGGTCCGTCGTCGCCTACTTTGCGGTCGTCGCGGCCGGCATGACGTAGGCGTATTCGTCGACCAACACCGGCGGTAGTGCGCTCCTCAGACTCTGTCAGTTCGTCAGTGCGCACGTGTGCGTGCTGCGTTTGCCCCGAAAAAAACCGGGTCGGACCTCGTTCGAGAAAGCGCCGTATTGACCAAGCTCTTCCAGCGCCTTGAGCATGACGCCGGCGTCGGTCGACAGCTCGGACGCTGCCGACTGCCGTCCTTCCGACCGCTTACTCGTCGCCGCGCTGCCACGGCGCAGCACGTATGCGGGATTGGCGGTCGAGAGGGCTTACTGACTCGATCCTCTGACAAGTGGCGTGCAGATACGAGCAGACGAACTGCGCGCCCAGACGGAGCAGCGTCTGCCAGCAGTCGACCGCTTCGCTGCCTCCCGTGAACTGATTGACGACCGTCGCCATTCCGCAGAGAAAAGTCGACGCGTCGAGAAACTCCGAGGGGGGCGTCAAACGCTTGGAATTCAGCCCTAAACGTCATCACGTCCTCACGGCCGACATCTGCAAACTGTGCGCTGAGTGAAACACGCACCGGCCGTCTCCTTCGACAGAATCAGTTTCGGCACTGAGTGGAGCAGGACGAGAAAGAGGAACTCGGAGCAATTGGCGATCGACAGTTGGTTGCTGTAGACCTGTCGACAAATTGGTGTGCTTGCACAAAATTATGAAATTTTTTCTCCACAAAAACCTTCGCCCGCTCGTCTGTCTGTCCGGCCGCCTCGAGGTAGCGCGAGAGTTCGTAGAGGAGCGCTCCGTTCTCCTCGGCCATCGTCCGCGCCGCGGCCGCCGTCGGCGCCGCGCGAATGTCGGCGAGGAGGCTTCTAAAACGTCGTCAAAGCTATCTCTCCGCGCCAATAGGAGTCGCGACACTGACTCGTTGAGCAGCTCGAGCGCGTCGGTGAGCAGGCCCGAGTCGAACTTCGCTTTGAAGCGCAACTCCGCCAGCACGTTGTGGCGCAGCAGCTGTAGTTGGCCTATCTAAACACGTGCCGACACCCACGCTACACGTTGAGTCGCTGTCTGGCGCCGGCATCGGCTCGCACCGCAACGCACCTGCTGGAGGGCGTTGACGTAGGGCGGGTAGAGCACGTTCGACTTCTTGAGAATCGAGTCGTAGAACTTGTGCGGCTGCTCTGCACGCACGGGTGCAAGAAGAGGAGGCTGTGAAAAGACCCGTTAAAAAAAAAGAAAGACGCACCGAACGGCCGAGACTGCGTCATGCGCAACGCCTTGACGACGCCCTCTAGGAAGGCGGCGCCGTCCGTCTGGCCGCCGCAGAACTGTCGGTCGAAGGTCGTGACGAAGGAGTTGATCTTGCTCGTCAGCGTGAAGCAGAGCAGCCGGTCGACCGCCGCCAAGCCAGGGGGACCCATGGCGCTCTCAAGAGACGACACCCAGAGAGTTTGCGCCCCACAAGAAGAGACGAACGCCACTCCACCCAACCGCGAGCAGCTTGAACAGCTCCCTGTCGGCCGTCGTCTCCTTGCTCTTGGCGTCGAACCAACAGTTGAGACTTCGGCAGTAAATGTTCGTCCTACACGAAGGCTCCCGAGGGAATGGCGCATCGCCGAATCCGAGTCGCTCACTTGAACGACGTCTCCTTGAGTAGCGCCTTCAGGAGACGTCCGACAAACGTGAGAGCGTCCGGAGTGGACGTCAGCGACGGAATGGGAATGACTCGCGACTGGTAGACGCTCTCGTCGTCCGAGATCTGTCGACGAACGGACAGTCGTCAACGTCATCGGGCGGCCGACAACGCGCCGGGACATACATACCCTGTGCCTCAGGTGTGCGTTGCACTCTCGCTCGACGGCGTAGCCCACGAGACGAGTGAGCTCCTCCTGCCAGATGCGCAGGCCGCACAGACTGACGTAGTCACTGATGTAGGCGAACGAACGTCGCGACGCCCCCATCGCCTCCGAGGCCGACGACAGCCGACGACGCAACTCCGAGGGCGGCGCCTTAATCAAGCCAAACTTAAGAGTCCAAAAAGGCGGCCCAAGACTAAGCGCACTGTATGCATGCACCTTGCCGGGTTCCTTCGCGACGGACTGTTTCGCGGAAGAGGACGCGACGTCCTTGCCGAAGACGAGCTCGTAGTCGAGCGTGGCGGCGAGGTGCTTGACGAGCTCGCGTCGGATGCCGTCGTCGAGCAGCGCCTTGGGGTCGACCTTGACGACGCCCACGAGCGTCGTCTTCATCGCCAGCACGCCCTCCGTCAGCACGGACGCCGCGTGCGTCAGGCGCGCCATCTCGTAGCGCTCCTCCGCCTTCGCGTAGACCGACTTCATCTTGGACTTGTCCAGGCGGGCCGGCAGCTCAGTGAGCGCCTCCCGCTGCAGCTCCACGATGCGCGCCAGCATCTGGAAGACGGTCTCGGGAATCACCTAGACTGCGTCGCCGCCGTCTCCGATTGTCGACCGACAGCGCAGCAGCTCCGAATTCCACCTGCAAGACGCGACGGACGAAGCCGACGAGTTGCTGGGAGTAGAAGGCCGACACGCTGACGAGGTCCGCGCTCGAGCACTCCTCGACGCGCAACAGAGGCAGCGCGAGCGCCGAGCTCAACTGTACGGCAGCGTGACAGCACACGGACAGCACCTGCGTGAATGGAGAGTCCGACTGACAGACCTTGAGGAACGTCGCCCTGAGCTTAATGGCGAGCGTCGGCTGCGCCTTGATGCCGGAGCGCATCAGGGACGCGTATCTAAACGTGGGCGTCTCTGTCGCTCACCGAGAACGCAGCAACTCAAGCGGCTGACTGTTCGACGGTCTCCCAGGCGTAGGTGAGGTCGGCGACCACTTGGATCTGTCCCAGCGTGTCGTCGCGCACGCCCAGCAGTCGGAGCAGGGCGCGCAGCCCACCGACCACTTCGGCGCTCAGGAACTGTCGGACGGACGCGTGCGAGTCGAGACTGTACAAGTCGCAGACCTGAAGCGGAACCACAGTTCGAACACAAGGGGCGGGGGACAAATGCATCACCTCCTCCAAGCGCCGAAGCAGCTGGATAATCTTGCGCGAGCTGACGGCCGCCTCTTCAGCAGTCGCAAAGGTCAGCCGCTCCAATTCGGCCTTGAGCGTGAGGAAGTACTTTTCCAGTTTCGCTGAACCCGCCTGCCTACTGACGACGAGAAATAGAATTTGAGTTCTCACGATTTTTCTTGACGCGAGTGAGCGGCTTGGCGCCGGAGAACACCTCGGAGAGTTCGAGGAAGTGCTCGGCTACCGCCGTCGACAGCGCCGCGCATCGCTGCTGCTTCTCGGCCAAGATCTCTTTGAGTTTCTAGAATTCGGGTGACACGTCACGCAAGAATAATAAAAACACGCGACTAACTTCTTTGAGTTTTAGCTCGAACTGGGCGGTGTTGAGGAGCAAGTTGAAGAGCTTCAGCGGCTGGAAGTTGGACTCGGCGATCGCCAGGTCGCGCAGTTGCACGCAGCGCTTCACCGATTGCCACGCTGAGCGACAAGTCTTGTGGAGGGCCGCAACTGTTGAGACAACAAAAGACAGTCGACGGCACCTGGCTTGAGCGCCGCGGTGTGCAGAAGGAGCCAGCGCAGCGTGACGTTGCAGCGCCGCAGCGCGTTGACGAGCTTCGGCAGCAGCTCCAACACGTAATCCGTCGTGAGCACGCCGTCGCTCAACAATTGCGACAGTCCTCCCAGCAGCTTGTCCATTTCCACGCCTTGCGATCGCGCCTGTGCGCGGCGCCCACGCCCCGCTGTGCGGCCCAAAGGGAGAAGTCGTCAGGAGACGGGAGTACCATGCGTCTGACGGCGACGTCGGAGACGGTCATGTTGAGCGCGGTCTTGGCAGCCTTGAAGCCGTCCCAGGCCTCGATCAGATTGACGGTCGAGCCCATGTAGACGCTGAGCACCCAGTTGTCGGCGAAGAACTTGTCGACGATCTCGCGCATCACCGTGCCGCCCTCGTGCAGGAACTTGGGCGCGAAAAACAAACAGACGAAGAGCATGGACGACTGGAAGGACAGAGCCGACGCCCGGTGGTCGGGATGGGGAAAGGACGCTAGCTGAAGTGCGAATGGTCGGGGCAACAGCAACAGGGCGCAGACGGAAGCGGTCGCACTCGGACCTGATTGTACAAATCGTCCGCTCTGAGTCGGTTGATCACCATCTCGACGAAGTCTTGATTCAGAGCAATCCGCCTGCAAGCGTTCCGAGTCTCGACTAGAGACACGCTGCAGCGAGACGGGTAGCGTGCCTGAAGTAGTTCTCGGGGTACGTGGGCGGTCGTCTCGCGCCGCCCGCCTCGAAGCCGGTGCTGCGCAGTAGCGAGCACACCTCCGCCATCTCGGCGTGAAAGGCGGGCTGCAGGGCGCTACAAGAGAGCGTGACGACACGCGTGGCCGCCGCCAGCGAAGTTAGGAAGGCGGTACGAACCGCACCTGTAGCGATGGTAGGCGACGAGGAGGCGTTCGCGCGTGGCGCCGGGAATTTTCAGGTCGGCGACGAGCAGCATGACGCCGTAGAGGAAAAGCGACTCGGCCAGCAGCTGTCGGCCCTCCACGTCCAGCAGCACCGACTCCAGCGTCTGCTGCAGGAACGCACCGGACTCTAGCTCTTCTACGAACCTGAGATACAGGCGCCCACTCCTCCCCTCCCAGTCCCAGTGTTCAAGACTAGAATCGAACCACCACGTACCGATTCAAGTCGGCGACGTAGGCGCGCACGCTGTCGAACGTCAGGTAGAAGCGCTCGAGAATGTCGATGTGCGTCTCGCGCAGCACCTCGTCCGCCTCTTGCAGCTCCTGAACTCTTCCTCCGCCAGTCGACGCCCCGAGACTGCTTCTCCGACTTCCTCCACCGACTCAGTGAGCTGACGCGGCGTACCTGACTCTTCTCCAAGGCGGCTTCGAACTCGTCCACCTGCTTGAAGTAGGCAAAGTCGGGCGTGAGACGGGCCGTGGCCGAGGCCGGCTCGTGTCCTCCCGCGAAGTCGGCGGGCACGCGGTCGGACAAGCGCAGCAACTCGGCGATCACCGCGCTGCCGCGACTCACGAGTCGCAGCAGCGTCTGGCCGCACGTGTTGTCCACCGCCAGGAAGTCCCGACCGCCCGCAGCCGACGACCCGCCGCCACCGCCTTCCAACTTGCCCGTCGGCGCCATTCCAGACTGTTGCAGCTTCGAGCAGTGGCAACAGCGAACGAAGATGAAGAACTATGGGAATACCCGATCCATGTGAACCATGTGAACCATGTGAACCATGTGAACGAGAGCTTCGTTATTTCAGTGCGATATTTTTCTTTCTTGTCTCCCCGTCTCGCATATCTCTAAACCGGGGGGGGGGGGGTGGAAAGGTTATCGGGTGACCGAAGGCAACCGCCTCTCTTATCTGTCTGTCTGTCCGTGCGCGTGTGCACGTGCCTGTGCGTGCGCGCCTGTGCACGTGCGTGCTTAGGCTTAGGCTTTCGCTTAGGCTTAGGCTTTGCTTAGGCTTCGCTTAGGCTTCGCTTAGGCTTCGCTTAGGCTTCGCTTAGGCTTCGCTTAGGCTTCGCTTAGGCTTCGCTTAGGCTTCGCTTAGGCTTAGGCTTAGGCTTAGGCACGCACGCCGCGCACGAGTGCACGCTCACGCACGTGTACGTGTACGTGCACGCGTGCGCGCGTGCACGTGCCTGTGCGTGAACGTGCGTGAGCGTGCACGCATGCGCGTGCGCGCTTGCGTGAGTGCGTGCGTGCCTAAGCCTAAGCGAAAGCCAAAGCCTAAGCGAAAGCGAAGCCATGTCCAGAATGTAAAAATTGTGAACCAAAATATGTGTTTGATACCACGATAGTTCAGATTGAGTTGCCAGCGACAACGAAGATCTCGTGGTGGTGCACCGCGAGCGCTTCTCTATTACCCCGAGAAGCGCCACTCCGCGACATGTTGCTGCACTGTCGCTATAGTTGCGTCGTTGTGCGCTATCCCTACTTCATGAGTAGGCTGCTCGACTCGTCCGCAGTCAGCGGCAAACAGTGGCGTAGCCAAGGGGGGGGGGGGGTAGGGAGGGGGTATACCCTTTCTGGAAATCTGTACCCCCTCCCGAAACCAAATCCTGGCTACGCCACTGGCGGCAAAGTGGAGCTGTCGCACTGCGAAAAAATCCGCGCCAACTTTGGGGGTTTTTCTTTAGGCAAGTGATGCGATCTGCTAAATAGAGCAGGGATGGGATTGTTCACATGGTAGTTCACAGGAAACGCTACAATTAAAATAAAAAAAGGAGACGATGCTAAGAATCAAACAATATATAATTAATATAATTAACAATTGATATAAAGAACAGACGCAAAACAAAATCAGTATTATTACTAAAAGCCTTCGACGGAGAGACAGTAGAAAAAATGTCGCACCGAAATAACGATGCTTTCGTTCACATGGTTCACATGGTTCACATGGTTCACATGGATCGGGTATTCCCAGAACTATGGGCGTAAACTAAAACACACGACCAACACGACCAACACGACCACCACGACCAAAACTTTAGGCTTAGGTTTAGGCTTTTGCTTAGGCTTAGGCGTAGGTTTCTGCTTAGGCTTAGGCTTAGGCTTTTGCTTAGGCTTAGGCTTAGGCTTATTCTTAGGCTTAGGCTTAGGTTTCGGCTTAGGCTTGTGTTGGTCGTGTTGGTCGTGTTGGTCGTGTTGGTCGTGTGTTTTATTTAACGCCGAACTAGGCATGCCACCGGAGGGTTGCTCTCCTACACGTATGACAACGTACAACTTTATCACACTGTTTCGTACGTACAGTACATACCGTACCCGAAAGTAACGATACCCAACAAACTAAACTCAAACACTGCCCAAAAAATCCAAGGACCTGACAATACTTTTTCGCGACGTTGGGTCACGCTGACACTGAGTAATAACAAACGTGGTCTGTGAATAGCATCATATACATGCGCAAACTTTAGTTCTGCAAGTCATATTTTTCTGTCGCTCAAAGATTATGAAGCGTACGTCATATTAAAACGTGTATTTTTGCGTGTGTTTACTGCTCGAGCTGGACTGGTTCACAGACGCGGCAGCGAAAATATTCGTCGCCCCGCTGCCCAGACGCGCGTCGGCGTATAGCTACAGCTACAGCTACGTCAACGTATAACCTACAGTATTTTTGCTATTTTTTACCATATATATTTGCATTTTAGGACAACGTTACTACCGGACGCCTATCTATATCTACCTCGTTTTTTACAACAAAAATGTAAATTTATATATGCAAATATATATGGCTGTAAATGTAAATTGTAAATGCAAAAATGTAAATTTCAGCATTCGCTTTTGATTTCGCAATGTTAATCCTCTTCCGTTCTTAGGCTTTCGTCATATCCGTCTTTTGAAACGTGTGCTCACCAAATATTTTATTTCGGATAGTTGACTCCAGTGGCGTATCCAGGGGATGGCAGTTGGGGCAATTGCCCTCCCCAGATGTCCAGACTGCCCTCCGCAGATTTCTCAGTAGTCTTGACCTACATGTACAGATCTTAGTTTCTGCAATTTTTTTGTCGATCCCCTTACGATTTGCGTTCCCAAAATGTGAAAAATTTTGCCTGAGGCGCTGTTGACATCTTGCCACACACGCAACAAGCTTGGTTTACAAACCTGCTGGGACGCTGAGCGCCCCATAGGGGCAGGCGGGTGTGTAGAGAGGCTTTCCACCTATCTAAGCTGGTCGGTGGGCATCGGGTGTAACTGGGCATGGAGTAAACACAGGTCAGCCTGCAGCTATTGTGTGACACAACCTGCACTGACTGCACTGAGCTTTCCAACCATGTTGAATCTGTTCCCCATGCTCCCGAGGTGATTTTGTGGCCGTTGAGGAGCATTTATTGCACAAATATAAAATTTTCGCCTGCGGCGCTGTGGTTTACGCGCCCATGAACCGTTTTCGGAGTCCCAGAAGCGCGTAACAATTCGACCAATTTCACGTGGGGTGCTGTGCTTTCAAGTTCTCAAATTAGTAAGTGTTGCTGTCTGCCGACAGGAGGACACCTTTTAAAAACACCATCTCCTTTGCCTCCCTCAGATTGGTTTTTGCCCCTCCCAGATTCCAATCCTGGATACGCCTCTGGTTGACTCCACGGTGCCTTCCTCATCTATGACTGAGGACCCTCTCTGCCGGTCAAACGGTCGTAGCGATGCCGAGCCGACGACGTCGTCTGCCGACGCGGCCTTCGACGGCGCCTTTCACTTCAACGCGTTCGAGCCAGCGGAGCAGCGAGGCGGCGGTGGCGGCGCCGACGCTCTCTCGGTCGTCGTCACCGAGGGCGGCGGCACGCACCCCGCCTTTCGTCGGCGGCGCGACGACGAACTCCTTCGACCCGTCGTTCTTGACTCCTACATTGCCACGGAGTGCGTGCCCCCCCCCCCCCCCCCCCTACGGGATTTGTTGGGTCGTCGATACGCTGACGCTGGCGAACGGACGGCGTCGACGCTGTCGTTTTCAGCAGTGTCGAACGAGGAAAGATCGACAGCCGCCGACTGCTGGTGGCGATTCACACGCTTGTCAGAATGGGACATTGGGTGATGGTCTACGCTCCTCTCAAGATGAAGTCGCTTGTCTCTTCTGGATTCTCGAATGTCGGTCTAGTCGTTTGGGCTCACCGCCTTTGTTTAGACGGTTTCAACGCGACTACGTGCTGGGCGCCTCGCGTCTCGACAGTCTCGCGCAGGACGGCAAGCACGTCAAACTGATCGAGTACTGCGCCGCCGGGCCCGGCGCGCCCGAGTACAAAACCCAGGAATGGTGCGCCTCCACCCCCCCCCCCGCCCCTGCCGAAGTCTGCACCGCCTTCCTCTCCTTTCAGCCGTATGGTCTGCGCGGCGCGCAACGCGGGCGCCGTCATCGTGTGTCGCACGCGTCTGGACAACGCCGCCGCCAAGTACCCCCAGTACCAGGACACGATCAGCAGCATGCGAGTTCTCGCCGTGAATCGCGCTGCTGTCGTACTCTGGTTGTCCCGCTGCAGGGTGGTGCAGCCCATGTGGATCGAGCAGGAGACGTTCACGCTGCCCGCCGACCTGCCCAAAGCCAACCGGCGGCACGCCAACGACCGTTCCGTCAGCCTCTGGAGTACGCACCAGCTGTTGAGGTTCGTCTCCCTTCTCAGTCGCACCCCCCGCCCCCCCCCCCCCCGCCGTCAGGCCGGCGTGTGCTTGTTGAAGGTGCTCGGCGAGCGACGCGGATGCCTCGCTGATCGCGCCGTACCAGCTCCGCCGTGGCGACCAGTACCGGCTGCTGTACGCGCTCGACCGGGCGCTCGGTCGCCAGCCGCTGCTCGTCACCCGCTCCGACGCCCTCTGCTTCTACTCGGCTCTCTTCGCCGACGTCGACGGACGCCCTCAGGCGGCGCCGGACGCTCCGAGTCAACAGTTGCCGTTGAGGTGCACTGTGACGCATCGTTGTTGCTCACTGCGTGCGCTGCCGCTCACTGTTCTTCTGTTTTCAGAGCGGCGAGCCAGAGCCAGTCGTTTCCCGCGCTGCCGAAGCCGTTTTCGCGGAGTGGCGGTGTCGGCTGCTCCCTGGGCGAAGAGCTGGTAGGGGAAGTAGCCGACGAGAATCGGGCGCCGGTTGGCGACGTTGCCGAAGGTGGTTTGCTGGCTACGTTTGCTGGCTAACTAGCGTTGCTGAAAGCTGGGCCTTTTCAGCGGGTGAGCAAACCGCTCTCGCCGAGACTGGAGGAGGCGCTGCGTCTCGGCAGTCGACGAAGATTCGGCATTCGTCGTCGCGCGCGTCCTCCCGTCCGTCTTCGTCGACGGGGCGACGGTCGGGCCGGCTGACCGTCGCTGAGCGCCTATTATTTATGAACTCGAACGGCCACGACGCCCGCTCCCTTGACAGCTGCTGTCCTTCGACCAGCGCTGCTCCTGCTGCTTTGACATCGGCAGCTCCGGTCGGAGAAGACGCGGATAGGTGCAGTGCAGATCTGTGGTGTTTTTCGTCTGTTCGTTGGTCGGGGATCGTGCACCGCTTTCCAGTTGCGAAGCTCCGAATGAGACGTGCCGTCGCCACTCGGGCGAGGAGGGGCGCGGCCGCGGTCGGGGCGGTGGCTACGGGCGGCCGCCGCGCTACTCGCCGCCGCGCTACTCGCCGCCGCCCCGGTTCCGGCGGCACAACGGCCACGTCGGCCGCTCGAACGGCGCCGACTTCGTCAGAAGCCGAGGCCCCCCGCAGCGAAGCTCGTGGCGAGCCGGGTAAGCAGCGGTCGGCTTGTCATGCATCGGCGCCAGTGGAAGAGAGCCGACGATTCAGCCGCGGCGGTGGCTGGCCCGAGCGCCAGGCGGTTGTGTCGCCGGCGGAGTCGGTGCCGTCGCTTCCTCCGCCCACGGACGTCTTCGAGCGGGGCGCGGACCGCGCGCGCAAGAAAGAGTTGGCCGAGAGACTCATGTGGCGGCCCTCTGCAAACGACGACGACGACAACGATGAGGAGTCGACGACGACGGTTCGCAGGTCAGTCAGCTGTTCCTTTCACGTTCATGCGTTTGCCCTGCCGAGTGCCGACTGTCTAATGGCTCTGTCCTCGCAGAAAGTCGCCGCTGGGCTTCGGCTACGGCTTGTCGGGATTCGCGCGTCAGGAACGCACCAAGAGGGTGCTCACCGACATTTTCGGCGAGAGCATTGTGCGTACGGCGTTCGCGCGCTCGCTCGATAGTCATCAGCGATTCGCGGCCTTTCTTGCAGGCCACAGTCACGATTGAGAACCACCCGGACGTCGACAGCGTCGACGAGTTGGTCGACATTGCGCTCGCGATCCAGGACGACCGCCGCGGAGCGACTGTCGGCGCCGTCGTCGTCTCCAGGAGTGAGTCGACAGGAGAGGCCGCCGCGCCGCCGCCTGTAGAAGACGGCGGGGATCTCATGGACTTTGGCGACTCCGACGACGACGACGACGACAGCGACGCTGCCGACGCCGCCTGCGTCGCGCGGGTGGCGCAGCCGTCAGCCGAGCTGCCGAGAAGGACGATTGCCGAGCGCCACGTGGCCGACCTGCTCGAGACGACGAGCGCGCACGCCTTGCCGACCGCCTCCGTGGAGCCTTTGAATACAGTTGACGACGAGACACAGGACCTGATCTCGTTTTTCTAAGAGTGCAATACATTGGGTGTGCGCCTGTTAAGCGTATGGTTTCGCGCTGCGTTCGTCCTTCCGATCTGTTGAACTGTAAGTGTCGTGCACTGCCGAACAATTCTCTTGGAGTATGGTGCGGTGCCGACGCAATGCTCTAGCGTTTCGCGCGTATTGGTATAAAGGTTTGTTTGTACGTATGGCGCTCTTGCAGCTGCCGGTGTTTATTCGACACACATTTTGTCTCTGGGATGGAGGTTACCCTACCAACGCTTCGTTTGACCAGTTGCGCTTGACGCCGGCTGCAAGACGCGAAGTCCAAGCGCCGACGCTTCGTCGCTACAAGTTGCGAGTTGTCTCGGGTTAGTCGCAGGTTGTCTTAGGTATTTAACAGATCTATTTCAGTGTATGACGTAGTTGCGCTTTGCTGGGTGGGTTAGAGCGTCCAATTCGGTAGGTCGCAGGCTCGCTGGTGCGTCCACAGTCGTTTTCAACCTCCCCCCACCGCTTGTTTAAGTTAATTGGCTGCTATTAGTGCGTCAGAAGATCTCCGGCGACAGGGCGACTGACCTTCGCTCGGCGTACACTTGACGCAACAGCGTTGTCGTCCGGACAGAACTGCCGATGCGAATGCACTGCCGTCGCTTTCGGCTCCTATCCCGACCGACAGTCGCACGCACGCACCCACACACGAGCGCACAGTTGAGTGCGTTTTCCTCCTCAAACATCAAGACATAACATTCAGACGGGCCATCATGGATCGGCCCAACGTGCCGCAGATTCTGACGCCGCAGCCAGCGCCCGCCGTCTCCGCCAGCTGCGTGCCGTCTGCGCCGCTCAGCGCGCCGCCCGCGCACGAAAACCCTGTCGGACAGGCGCCAATGGTACGACCGACCTCTAATAAAACGGTGATGGTAGACGACGGTAGTTGACGAGCCCTGGCGTTGCGGTAGTGCGCCAGCGCCGCAGCGCGCAACCTCGTGGGTTCGAGTACGTTTCTTGCGTGCGTGCGAAGCGTTGTCGAAATCCCCGACGGATCGTGGCTTCCCAGCGTTCCGTCGGCGCTAAAGCGACGCGAGATCGACACATAACGGCGGGAAATAGTTGATGGTCCTGCCGACTTCGCCGTTTGGTGGGACCTGCAGACGCCCGCCACAGAAATTAATTTTTGCGCTCTTTCGTTGTCTGTTCTGTGCGGCGAAACAATGCCAACGATTCAGCAGCCACTGGGCCAGTCTCAGCCGTCCGCCGTAGGCGACGCGTCGACGTCCGGGGTGCAGCAGAGCTCGGCTCGGCACCGTCGACGTCGCCAGTGGGCGCACTCAGCGGCGTCGGCGGCGAATCCGCGCTCGGTGAAGGCCCTCCAGCGACTCCTCGACCTGCAGCCGTTCATCAGGCAACTCGAGCAGCTGCTCGCCTCGCCCATCAAGTGCGCGCGCGCGTGCGCGTGTGCGCGCCACCGAAATGACGGATACTCGAAATGAGTCGCCATATTGTTAGAGTGCCCCGGTCGACGGCGCCTCCTCCTCCTCCGTCGACGGCGCAGACGGCGGCGTCTCAGGGCTCGGCCACGCGAAGCGTCTTCTCCGTACGGGGCGTGTGGGCCACCGATCAGGGTCTCTGTGCGTCGTCGTCGACACGCCGCCTGGCCCCACTAGGGCGTTGTTGTAGAACGCCGCGACGCGGTCGGCAAGCTGTACAACTTCAAGACGGTCGGCAAGCGCAAGTGGCTCATGGTCCGACTTGAGACGTGTCCTGGTGTCGACTGGAGCTGAATACGAGACGCTTTGCAGGACATTCTGCTGGACGAGTCGGAATCGGAGTCGGACTCGGAGCAGCCGGTGGCTGAGTCGGACCTGCGCGCGCTCATGAAGATCCACAAGCTGCGGCGCAAGTTCCAGAAGCGCTACCACGCACACCCCTACTACGGAGACGTCCTCGTGCGTCGACGCTCGCTCAGCTGCCCGCTGCGGCTGTTCCGCCATGGCCCTTGTGTTCAGAACAGCCAGTACGCCTACTACTCGGCAGGACTGCTGTCGGCCGACGACCGCTTCCCCGGTCACCAGCGGTGGATCGAGCGGACGTTCGGCTTCGGCGACTTCGACCGATTCGTCGCCGACACCGCCGCCGCAGCAGCCGCCGCCGCCGTCGACGGTGGACAGGAGGAGGGGGCGTCGGCATCGGCGCACGTGGCCAACGGGCCCACTGCGGGCGCGCCTCCGATCGCGACCGCGCCGCCGCCCATAGTCACGCGTCCGCCGATGACGCTGACGGAAAGTGAGTCGTCGTCGTCGTCGTCGCCGACAAGGCAGCGGGACGGACGGTGGGGGGCGGGGTCGTTGCAGTGGCCGTGGCGAGCGTCGTCGAGAGCACCTGGCAGGCGTCACACCCCCAACTGGCGGCGGCCGCCCATCACGCACACTTTCAACAGTCGCCGCGACACAGAAAATGAAAGCCGCCTGCCAGCCAGGAATCAACGCTGCGCGCCTGCAATCCCACTGTCGCTGATTCTTGCACTAAAATAGCGCGTAAATTCGTACTTTTGTCAGTCGTGTAAATAACCGAAGGAGATTACTGAAATTGACGCAGGACACCAAATTTTAAAAGAGTTCCTGACCCTGACCCCCTTTCCACCCCCCCCCCCCCTACTCTAATAAGTTACACGCTGCGTGCATACCTGTAACCGGGTCTGGAAGAGTGGGGGGGGGGGAGTAAACGGCCGAATCGGGGGGGGGTGTCTGGAGCAAAAAGTGCGGGGGGTAGCCGGCCATTTTTTGAGCTACACTGGTTCTTTTTGGTCAAAATGGGTATAAATAGGGTCTAAACAGTGTTATTTAGCTGTTTTATGGTCATATAACACTGAAAAGCACTGAAATACACCAACATTTACTCACTTTTATCGTTTTAGACTGAGTGAAAATAAAATCCCTTGGGAAAATTCTGAGGGGGAGGGTTTGGGCGGGGAGCTGAAAAATTCTGCGGGGCCCCCAACCCCCCCCCCCCAGTTACAGGTATGTGCATGCCTCTTCGCGCATATTCTTCGTCGCATATGTATCAGAAAATGAGAATAGAAAGAGAAATCAGAGAAAATTATATGAGAAAGAAAAGAACGACAGAACTCAGTGGGCAGCTAATTTCGTGACCCCACACGGTGGCTGTCTGTGCTAGGGCTGCATCTACTGTTCAACAAACTTCGTTGTTGCAATCATAAATTATAATTGCTTTGAACCTGCACCTAAAACATTCAAATGTATTCGTCTGGGCAGCATTTACAATGCAACCCCGCCAGAATAGCACATTCGGTTGTTTATTCGCGAACTATTGTATGCTCGTCGAAATTCTCTCATTAGTAGCAAAAGTGGGCGATTGTTAGTAGCCTTCTCAGCGCCGTCGTAATACCAGTTAACTTCGAGAAATTTTAAATGTGAGGTATGCTTGACTGCGGTCTTCAGCGGCAGAGCAAGCTGTAGCAAGATACAGCTGAGAAGATGCTTTTTGGTTTGCTGTTGTCGTCCGCGATGTTGGTCGCTAGCGCTAGTGGAGGCGGAGCGACGTGCGCCGTCTGGCGGGCTCGACTGGAAGCGGAAGTGGACGAATGGCGGCTGGCGGCGGCCTCAGCGACCCGCCGCTGCGAGCGCGGCTGCTTCGTGCGCCTCTCCGTGGCCGTCGACGGCGGGACGGCCGAGGCGAGGGCCGGTTGCGGCTCCTGGCCCTGCCGTCTGAAAAACCGAACGCTCGGCAGGCGAGGAGAGGTCTTTGGCTGGTGCTGCGCTGCGGGGGAGCGGTCGACGTCAGAGATGCCCTGCAACGAGCCGGCCGACTGGCTCGATCGTCTCCACCCGCTACTGTCATCGACTCGACAGTGGCAGCCGGAGGTGCACCGTAGAGTTAAACGTGCCGTCTACGACGACGACCACGGCGACTATTTGGGGGGCCTCCTGCCGGGTTGGGCGCTGTACGCGCTTCCCGTGTTCCTCCTGCTGCTGCTGCCGCTCTGCGGCGGCACCGTCTACCTGTCGTGGCTGCACTGCAAGACAGCGCCACCGACGGAGCCGACAAAGGCTCAACTCAAGGCGGCCGCCGTACTCGAGGAGAGGAAGAGAAGGACGACGCAGGCCGAGACGGCCGCTGCCCCTACAGCCGCAGACGACAACGCCCCTTCAGCCCAACATTCAGCGAAGACAAGCAAGCGCAATGTGCGCCTCAAAGAGTCTGCCGATCAGTCTGCATCTCAGCAGTCGCAAGACAGAGAAGCTGAAGCGGAGGACGACCAGTCGACGGCTGAGGAAGAGGTGCAGGAGGGGGACGCGGCCGTCTCTGAATCAGCGGACTCGACCGCTAGAGTCGACAAGAAGGCCGAGAGCAAGCGGAAGGCAAAGCGACGCAAAACGAAGGAATCGGCGTCGCCGTCCACCGGTGACCTTGACGAAGCAGCGGAGGGGCTGCAGCAACGATCGCGAGTTGCAGCCGTGGACGCGACGCAGGCTGAGCTGCTGCAGGAGGATCCAGTCGCTTCAACAGCGACGCGGGTTGCTGCTCGGGAAGATCAAGAAGCGCGGGAGCGCAAGAAGAAACGGCGCAAGAAGTTGAAACGAAAGAAGAAGCGGCGGCAGAAGAAAAAGGCGCTAGCCGAGGCGGCCGCTATGGCCGAAGCCGAGCCATCCCAAGAGTGATACCCCTCAGCAAGCAGCTGGCAACTAAGGATACAAAGTGGTATTTATTCAGCTGTGACACACCGTCGCATTGCGTTTACCGTACGAATTTTGTGAAAGGACAGTTAGTTGGCTGCTTTTAAGATTGTGTGTCTGAAAATGAATGTGCTAGTGATGAACGTGAACAGTGGACTCGCATGCAAGCTGTACTCTACACAACTGTCACCGCCTCCTAGACACTTTTACCCGCTCTGCGGTTGCTCTGGTCTCCCAAGCGGCTGTCATCACGACTCTGGCCAACTTAGGTCCCCCGCCCTCCAACCAACTCGCTGCCAACAAAATTGTTTTCACCATTGCTTTGCATGCACCACTTTTTATCAAAATTACAGTAAGAGCATTTTTACAGAAATTACAGAACTACAGTAAGAGACTTCCTACCACGTGTACTGTGACAACCGTCAATACGTGACGAACCAAATACGTGCGAATCCGCGTCAACAAAATTTACATAATACGTAAGTACTGCAGCTAGCGCGCTAAAACTTGTAAACTTGCGTGGCTACCGTACTTTCCACTTCGGCTACCGTGTTTCTCAGCTTCTAGGTTCTTACCACTCTATAGGGTTCGTTTGGATGTTCTTCAAGAGGAGCTGTGACTCGGCATGGGCGCCGTGAGTTCCAGCGAAGACAACGACGACCTCGTCGACAAGCTCGTTCGCGCCGACTACATCAAGTCGTCCGACATTGAGCGCGCGCTCAGGTACATCCATGCACTGCATGCAGCATGCTGGCCTAACCGGTGGTCAGCTGCCTGCTGCGACTCATTACTTTCCCAAGTAGGTCTGCAGCAGCTCGTCAGCGCTTGCAGACTTGTCGACCGAGGGGACTACGTGCAGTCTTCGGCGGCGGCGGGCGCGGAGGGCCGTCGTAGCTGCTACAGCGACACGGCATGGCGCGTGGGAAAGCTGCACATGTCGGCGCCGTGCATCTACGCCGAGGTGTTGGAGGCGCTCGAGCTGGGCCGCGGTCTCGCTTTTCTCAACGTCGGCAGCGGCACCGGCTACCTTAGCACCGTCGCCGGCCTTCTCATCGGTACTCCTACTCTGCGGCCGGCAGCAGTCCCACACCCCCCCCCCCCCGCCTTCTCGTCGTAAATGTGTCGCTTGATTCAGGGGAGACGGGCACAAATCACGGAGTGGAACTCTATCCGGAAGTGGTGGCCTACGCGCGCCGCATGTGCCGCCAGTTCCTCGACCGACCCGTCGCCGACCTCTGCGACTTCGCGCGGCCCGAGTTCTCGGTGGGCAACGCGCTGCAGCTGGACGCGGCCGCGGCGGGCGGCCTCTACGACCGCATCTACTGCGGCGCTGCCCTCACCAGCGACCAGCAGCGAGACTTCGTCGGCCGACTCGTCAAGGTCGGCGGCATCGTCGTCTACCCCTCGGAAGAAGCGGTACGGCGCGCTCCTCGCCGCCCTGCGACAGTGGGGCGGACAAAGCGGCGTCTTGGTGCCACACGGTCTAGCTGATCAAAGTGACGAGGACCTCGCTCACTGACTTCGAGACGCGCCGAGTGCTGCCCGTCACCTTTGCGTCTCTGGTCGAGCCGTCGGCGGAAGAGCGTCGAGCGGACTCCTTCTGCCGCCTTCGTCAGTGCGCGCACACGCGGCCCTCGGACGAGCCTTGTCGCGTTCGCGACGACGGCGACGACGCTGTCTGTCCGCTTCAGCTGAGAAGCGGCCCCTGAGTCTGCGCCAGCTGTCCCGTCAGGCCGTCCGGTCGGCGATTCGTCGTCAGGTGGCCGCGAGCATGGCCAAGGTGGACCTGTACTCGGTGAAGACGGACGAGGCGGCAGAGGGGCTGGCCGAGCTGGCGGGCGAGCTGGACGAGGCCGTGCCCGTCTACGGGCCCGTGCACGCGCACACGGCCATCCGCCGCTACCGCGGCATCCTCCGGCGCCGGCGTCGTCGCAGGGCCGCCCCTCCGGCCGCGACGGCGCAGCCGAGCGACGCCGCTGCCACCGCGGCCGTCAGTGGCCCGTCTTCCGACGAGTACACGGAAGACACGGAGGCGCGGACTGACGGCTCCGGGTCAATCGGTGCGCCTGCTGGTCGGTCCGTCGTGCCTCTCCTCGATCGATGGAACCGGTGCGGCGGCGTCGTCTTCAGGGCACGAACCGGTCGACTTCGTCTTGTCTCCCAGCGTGAACAGCATCGTGCGCATGGTGCTCACCGGCTCGTTTGACGATCGACGAGAGCATGCGACGAGCAGCAGCAGCAGCGGCGGTAGCAACAGCCCCGACGACGCGTCCCACAGGGCCGCCGCCAGTGGGGACGCGGACAGTTGTCGTCACGACAGTGCGGCGGAGGTGCCATCAGTGCGCGACACGGCCGGCCAGCCGTCGACGGGCTCTCGTTCGAAGCAGTCGAACAAGCGTTCGCTCAGCGCCAGTTCCAGCTGCGGACAGCTGGTCACCTCAAAGCCGTAAGCGTCCTCTGTGCGCAGCAGCAGCAGCAGCGCCAGTCGTTGCAACGTTATCCGCTGTGCGTACCGGTCAGGCCGGCCAAGCGTTCCGAGTTGAGCAGCAGCACGAGCGCGGTCGGCGACGGCGTCGAGGACACCGACGACGACGACGACGCCGAGATGGAGGCCGCTTCGCCGGACGACAAGGTCGAGAGAGGCGGTGGAGACGTGAAAGGCGCCGATGCCGCTGATTCGCTGCTGTCGGATCTGCCGTTGGCGCAGGCCGAAGGCTCACTTGTGTACGTTCGTCGCCATGCAGGGCCGAGGGCTGCTCAGGCGCCGCTTTGCTGTTGAAGGAAGGCGGTGGACCGCATGATCGACGAGGAGCTGGGGGGAGGGGGAGGGCACTCCGAAGAGGGGGAGGGTGAGGAGAGGGAGCAGCGGCCGCAGGAGGACGCGGAGGCGGCGTCGCTGCACGAGGAGCGCCGGCGTAGTCGCGTCCTGGCACAGCAGCGCAACCGCCAGCTCTTCTCGGAAGCCGTCCGCGGCGCCATCTACTCTCTGCCCGTGCCGCGGCCCGTCTGCGACTACGTCGCGCTCAGAGGTACGCACAAACGAGTTGACAGTGGCCATGTCGTGCATTGTCGAGGCGCGCCGCACTGTAGATGAAGCGGTGTCCGCTGACGACGGCGCAGAGATGATGTCAGTGGACTGAGAATGGCAGATTGGCGTTCAACACAGCCCGACGACGTGGGATGGCGTCGACTTTCTCGATTGGCGGGGTGCACAGAGTGTGTTATGCTTTTGTAAAGTTGCATAGGGGGTCGCCGTTGTATAGTACACTTGGTGTACGCTATTCGTTTTCGCGAGAGTGTACATGAGACGAAAGTATAAAGCAGCCCGGTTAGCGCGAGTTGTGCACACGCACACGCACAGCCTTAGGCGTCAGGACGTAAACGAGGTCATAAATCGGGAGACGGACAGATAAAAGCTTCCGGCCGTCGTGGTCGAGGTGTCGACGAGTTGGCCTCCGCGGGTCGCGCCTTCGTGCTGCGTGTCGATGGCGCTCTCGGACTCGGAGCCGACGTCTTCCCAGTCGTCCTCGTCGCCGCAGCTCCACGCCGCCGCTCTCTCGCCCGCTTCCGCCTTTGGGTCGAAAGCGAAGGGCCGCGCCGCGGCCAGCCGACCGTTCAGTCGGTCGGCCAGCCGCTTCGGTACAGCGTACGGACTGCCAGCGCGCCATCGGTCCTGCTTTGCGGCACTTGCAACTATGCGAGCGAATTGCCCCAGAACGTCGGCAGGCGCGACGGCCTCGGCGTTGCCAGCGCCGCCGCCGACGCTCCAGCAATGGAAGAGGGCGACGGAGGCGTCGAGCTCGGCCAGCGCCCCCTGCGCCGAGAGCGCGTCGCGCTCCAAGGCGAGCGCTAGCGGCGCAGGCTCCACCTGAACAGGGCAGGCGGTCTGGGCACACGAGAAACATGACCGCTAGATCCGCGCTACCTGTACCGGCAGGTGGACGTCGTTGATTCGTGTCAGCAGCAGCACGGCGTGCGCGGTCTGCTGAAGACTCGAAAGCGTTTGCAGGTGTCGCACGGCCGGCGGCTTGTGCGGGCTCTGTCGCTGAGCCAACCACTGACGCACCGCGCCGTCCATGTTCCTGTGCTCCGCATATTCGTCAGGCAGAAGAGGCCGCTGGAAGTGCTGCGCCTCGTTGGTTCCTTACAGTAGAGCAGTTTGGCAGAAACATGCGCGCACACTTGCCTTGGTGTCAGCAGGACGACTGGCGCTCGCTTCCTGCAGCAGCCTTGTCGTTCCTCGCGACGTCGACGGCGCCGAAGAGGCGCCGCTGCCCGCCGACGAGCGCCATACGACGCGGCACACTTGCTCCGACAGAAGTCGTCGGCAGTCGTCGAGCGCCGTCTGCCGACTCTGGAGCGCAGCAGAGAGTTGGGAGAGTCGAAGGCGCCTGCTCTCGATGTTCTGCTCCAAGAGTTCGTGCTTCTTGGCGAGCTGCTTGAGAACATCGCCGATTCGGCGCTGCTCGGCGCGCTCGCGCTCGAGTCGACCTCGCAGACGGACGAGCCGTTGCGCGAGTCGGCCGCGCCACACGACGTTTCGAAGGTCCGTCTCCAAAGCGGCGGCTTCGACAGCATCCGCCGAGTCGGAACGTTCCGCAAACTTGTCCACGAGTTGCACAAGCGTCTCGTCACGCTGCTGGCGAATCCGGACCAGCGTCGTCAGCTTCCATTCCCATCCCACTGGAGCAACGAAGCCGACGTCAGCAACAGCCGACGAGTCTAGTCGGTGCTCGTTAGCAAACGAGAAGACAAACCCCTTTCGCAGACGCAAGTCGGACAGTAGAACTTGGACAACGTCCGACAGCAGCATCGACACGCCGCACAGAGCTCGACAGCCGCAGAAGCCGACTCGCGGCCCGATGACGAGCACGCTCGAACCGCGCAGACTGGCGGTGCTTCGGCGTCGACTCCACTCTCGTTTTGGCATGCAAAATTGGGGATTTCTGCGGAAATGTCGAGGAACGCCTCCTCAGTGCTGAATGTCGTCGGTGCCACTTCGTCCTCTTCATCATCCTGCTGCTGATCCGTCATTCAAGCTGCTGCTGTGCGTGCGGAATACGGGGATGCGTTGACCGACTGGATCGATAGTGAGAATTGCGAGTCAACTGGGCTACGCCAGTAAAAAAAGTAACTCAATTGAAAACGCCAGCGAGGCTTAGGCTTGGATAAGACAGTTTAGGCAAGGGATCAAGTTCAGGCTCGGCCCTAGGCGCTTCGACGGACGAACCACGAGAGAGCGAACCTAGGCCAATGAAGGCGAAAACGTACCCGATCATACAGTACGTGTACAGTACAGTACAGACAAATACGGTCGATGCGCGTTCAAATCGGCTTGGCTGTCTTGGGAGAGGTTTTTCGAACCTCAGATTACGACGCTGAAATACAGTGCTGAAGTTCAGCACTGAATTCCGACGCACCAAAATCGGGTCTTTCGAAAGGTCTGAATTGGGGCGTGGTTCTGAATCGGTCTGAATCACCGTTTGCGTGGGGAATATCTACCAGCGGGAGGCGCGCGGGGGCGGGGGGCGTCGGGGGCGGGCACCAATCCGCTGCTGCAATCACAACCAAATCTCAAATAAAGCTTATAATTAACAAGTAGAGGCGCTTGTTTAACAATGGAGCATTGAATTCGACGTCCCCCACTCTTAGAGCGATTGATACACAGCTCCAAGGCCACTGTTTTCTTTGTTTTGTCGACTTTCAGTGGGTAAACCCTACTGAATTTTATAACGTTACAAATTCAGTAGCGGATTTACGACGTCTGAATCTCAAATATTCAAAAGACCGAAATAATAATTCCGTGCCAAATTTTCTGCTGAATCTGAGGCGGAATCTCAATTCCGTGGGGTGGCTTCGAAAGACCTTGGAATTGGAAACTTTGGAATTCAGCGCTGAAATTCAGCACTTAAATTAAATCTGACGTTCGAAAAACGTCTCCTTGGTTGAATTGTGGAAAAGCCGTTGATTCCCATGGAAAGCTGCACGAACATGATGGCTGCAACGTCTCTGCGAGTCAATCTCATCGTGGCCGTGTGCGACGGCAGCATGGGCATGGGAAAGGACGGGGGCGTGCCCTGGCGCCTGCTGCGGGAGCTGAAGCAGTTCGCGAAGCTCACCTCGTCCACCGTCGACGCGTCCAAGCGGAACGCCGTCCTCATGGGCCGCAAGACCTGGGACTCCCTACCCGCTCGCGCTCGTCCTCTGCGCAATCGCGTCAACGTCGTCATCAGTCGGTCGCTTGCGCAACTGCCCTCGGTGATCCCATCGTTCTCTTGAATTCCGATCCCGTCGTGTGCTACGGTGAATGTTTGTCTGTTTAGGAGACGGCTGAGCTGGACGCGAAGCACGGCAGTCTGACGGTGCTCTGCTCGAGCTACGACGAGGCGCTGGAGCGCGTCGCGGCGATGGGCGACGCGGTCGAGTCGGTCTGGAACATCGGTGGCGCCCAGGTCTACCGTCTGGGCCTCGCCCATCCCACGCTGTACCGCGTCTACATGACGCGCCTCTATGAGCACTTCGAATGCGACACCTTCTTCCCTAACCTCGACCAGCTCCAACTAACCGACGTCACTAACTCCGACAGTGTCGACACGCCCATAGTCGTCGGCATGCAAGAAGAGAACGGCATCAAGTACCAACTCTTTGTCTACGAACGCACGCGGCTATAATAGCAGTAGGCATTGTAGCTGCTGAGCAGCTGAACGTGTAGTCTTGCGGCATGCCTGCTTGCTTGTTGTTGCTCACTTGAAGTTGTTCAACTGCCTTGATCATTGCTCGTACTCAGGAGAATAGAAATGCTCAGGTGGAAGGAAGTAGTTCTTTTTTGTCGGCCGAGCGTGCTGTACGGACGAGAGAGTTGGTTGAGCGTGGTTGCCGACGTGGGCGCTTTCTTTCCCTTCGTAGAAGAGGAGTGTCTTGCACGATGACCTTGTCAGTGGGATTCATCGGTCTGGGCAACATGGGGGCGCACATGGCCCGCAACTTGCTGAGAAACGGCCACCGACTGGTCGTCTACGACGTCGTCAAAGCGAATGCGGACGCGCTGAAAGTATCAGAGGATGGCGTGCTCTTCTCACTTTACAGAACTGTGGGGAACGCGTTGAGGCTGACGGGGCCGCGGTGGCGGAGAGTCCCGCCGACGTGGCCTCTGAGACGACGCGACTCGTGACGATGCTGCCGACGGGCGCGCACGTGCGCCAAGTCTACAGCGGACCCAAGGGCGTCTTCGAGTTTGTCGCGTCACCCACGCTCTTTTGGCGGCGCCGACGAGGCGCTGTGGCGCTATAGGGCCGCGAAGAAGGACTCACTTCTCATCGACAGCAGCACCATCGAGTCGGCGGTGTCGGTCGAGATGGCCCAGTTGGCCAAGGCACGCGACTGCACCTTTCTCGACGCGCCAGTGTCCGGCGGTGGGCTGCGGTCGGCATTTTCCCAGCCTTCTGGAGGAGTAGCGTTCAGCTACGCGCAGGCGTGGTCGCGGCCGAGAAGGCGCTCTTGACGTTCATGGTGGGCGGCGCCGACGAGGGCTTCTCGGCCGCGGAGCCGATGCTGCGACACATGGGCAAGAACGTTGTGCACTGCGGCCCGGTCGGCAGTGGGCAGAGCACGAAACTCTGCAATAACATGCTGCTCGCGATCGGCATGATCGGCACTGCGGAAGCCATGCTGCTTGGACAGCGGTACGAACGGGTGGACTCGCGCTCGACTAGTCGTTACGGTGCGTGGGTGATATGGGACGCGATTGGCACTTCAGTCTGGGATTGGAGCCAAAACGGCTGGCCGAGGTGATCAATATGTCGAGCGGTCGGTGCTGGTCGAGCGACACGTACAACCCCGTGCCGGGCGTCGTCGAGGGCGTGCCTTCGTCCAGGGGCTACCGTGGCGGCTTCGGCTCCGCTCTGATGGCCAAGGCGAGCAGGGCCGGCTGCGGGCCCCCTACTCCCCCAGCACCGCTCCCTTTTCAGGACTTGGGCCTGGCGCAGAACGCGCTCACGGCCAGCAAGACGGCCGCTCCTCTGGGATCGGTCGCGCACCAGCTCTACCGCCTACTTGGCGACCATCCCGAATTCGGGCAGAAGGATTTCTCAGCCGTTTACCAGTTTCTCAAGAACTCTACCGAGTGATTCTTTTCTCGCGATCCTGGAACGCGTCAACACATGCGATGGATTGTCAGTCAGCGAAGGCCTTCTATTGGTGACGGGTCACTACTGCTTAGTTGTGCTCGTGGTACGTACTCTGCACGTGAACAATATTATCAGCAACGCTACTACTACTACTACCCTGTATCATCAATGTACAGTCGCTGTGCGCAATTGACGTGCCTGATGGGCCGTAATTGCCTTCATGCGTGTCTCTCTCTCTCTCGCTGTCGGCCAGATCCGTCGTCGCCTGAGCATTGAACGTTGACCCGATGGCTGAGCGCGCATTCCAATTAAGCGCTCAGCAGTCGTCGTAGTGGCCATCTGCTCCGCTCGACGGCGAGGCAGATTTGTTTGCGCCTCGGGTGCTTCGCTGGTGGACGGCCGACTCGCCTCCCGTCACGAGGAGTGCCTTTGTATCGCTCGGTTACACGCCATTGTCTAGGCGTCTCCAGTCTAGCAGCGCAGCCCCAGGCGGCGTCGTCCAGCGGCGACTTATCCGCCACCGACTCTCGACGACCACCTTCCACCCCCCCCCCCCGTTCGGCAGTCGAGTTCATTCATCCCGCCGAGTGCTCGTTCGCTCGCCCAGCCGCTCTAAGCACGCTCCTTGGACAATGGTCGCGCCGAGAACTGGACACCCCGCGGGCCGCGCGGCGGCGGCGGGCGGAGACGATGACAGATGTCGCCCGCTTCCATGCGTCCGCTTTATGGGCGCACGCGCGCGCGCGCGGCGCCGCCGAGCAGATGGCGAACGGCCGCGGCCGAGCAAGCGGCCCCGTCGTCGTCGTCGTCGTCGCCTCGCTCGTCCGTCCGCGCCGCCTGTCAGGCGTGCGACCCCGACGCCACCGACCCGTCCATTGTCTCAGTCTGACCACTCCCCCTTCCCGCGGAACAGTCACAGCCGGACCCATCTCATTTCCAGCTCTTACGGCCCGCCTTTCCATGCGTCTCGCTCAAAGTCCTGGCCGGCCACCGTCGTTCGTCGCGTACTCTTTTGTTGCGTCCGCCGTAATCGCAGCCAACCACTTTCCCAGAAGCTAATTAGAATTATTGAGTGGGTAAAGTGAAAGCGGCGTTGAGCCACACGAGGCTGTGGACACGCGCTGTCGTCGGTGGCCGGCCGGTCGCCTGCGGGCGGACAGAAGATGCCGTCCATCCGATCACACAGCCCCTTTCACGAGGCGTCGTCGTCGCACAGCGGCTGGCTGGCTGGCTGTTGCAGCGGCTCGACGACGGGGCCCAACTCGCACCCTCCTCCCCTACCCTCCCCTCCCCCAGTCCCCTTCCAAGGAGGTCGGGCAGCAGCAGCTACACGAGCTGTCGCCTAATGGAAGTCGGACACGACGCATGCCGGCCCTCCGTGGTGTGCTCGGCTCCGAAATCCAAGAGGAAAATCAATACTTCTCCCTGCCGCCGCCGAAGACGCCCTTCCTTCAGTCCGACCACTTTCATTCTAGCCGGCGACAGGCGAGGCTCGACGCCGGCTAGCCGCTCCGTCGTCCTCGCACTTACATGCGTCGTCGGCGAGGAGCCGCGAAGCAGTCGGCGGCCAGACGACAGAGAGAGAGCGAGAGACAGCCAGCGATCGGAGCGCGCCGTCGATCTCCCGCGTTCACTCGGTGACCTTTAGTGCTCTCTGAGCAATGGACCTCGCGTCCACTGACGGAACTAAGGCACGAGGTGAATGCCAGAGATTGCGCAGCCGTCGACACCGAGCGACTGGAGAGGAGAGACGAGGTGAAGCTACAGCCACGGTGATATGTGATACGCGCGTCCCAGCCTCTCATCTCTGCTCGTCCAAGTCCCACCGCACGTATTCAGTCCTGCCGACCGAGCAAAGTACACTACGGTAGCATCGGATCGCACGCGCGCGCACTACCAGTTCCGCTCCAAAGGACACTCTATCGGATAGCCGCCCGCTTGAAAGATGGCCTCGCTCGCCTGGGCGAAGTGGGGCGCGATTAAGTCCCACTCCTTTCTCTCGGGTATGTCGTCTGCAACAAAGCGAAAGGCGAAGTTACTCGGCAGGTAGCGCAAATCGAGGTCGAACGTGCTCGCCTTGCAGCACGATGTTCGCGATGTCCTGGCAACGACTGGCCGCGTGCTTGCAAAAATAGTGCGCCCACGTCAGCTGAACGTCGGCGCAGTCGGCAGTCGCACCATAGGAACGAATTCTGCGGTATGGGGGGTGGGGGTTCAGAGAGCAACCTCGGCCTCGCAGTGGCGCAGACCGATGGAGTAGCTCCGGGAGGCGCGCAGCAGCACCGTGAGCATGGCGTACGTCGTGACCATGAGGTCGGCGATCACGTCCAGCGAGTAGTGGTGGTCCTCGATGTCCTGCACGCCAACGCGGCGCGTCGCCCATCAAGCATAGCGTCAAGACGCAACACCCACCAGGCCGTGATCGGTCAGCAGCTTTGCCGTCACCTTCTGGACGCGCGGCAGCAGTTCGTTGAAGGCCAACGCAGCCTCCTAGCGGCGAATCACGACGAGCTCGGACGCGACGACCAATCGATAGGCAGTCAGTCAGTCTACTTGAAGTGACGGGTGTATCCTGTACAGGAGGCTGGCGGTAGCTTCGTCGTAGAAGACTCTGAGGAAGTGCGTCAGCTTCGCGCCCGCCTTGTTAAGGAACGGATTCCGCAGCGCCCTGAAGGGAGACCGGCAAGGGTCACGCACGCCTAGCTGAGGCCGCGCCGAGCGCCGCACGCAATCTGCTGTTTGAGGTCCCCGCCCAGGCCCTTGATGCCGTGGATCGCCAGCTCGCTAGTCGCCACGTAGTCGGCATTCTAAATTCGCTGTCAGTGCAAGCGATCTCTCGCTAGTGGACGCGCACGACAGCGGCCGTACCATGAGTGACGAAATGGTAGCGACGTCTCTGAGCGTCTTGTCGAAGACGCCGCCCGCCTTGAGGATGCCCACTCCCTCCATCACCTCGAGCGACACCGAGACCGTGTCGCGCAGGAAGCGCAGCGCCTGCCGCTGAAAGAGAACGACGCGTTTGCCGGCGGCAGTTGGGCAGCGTCGTGGACCGCGACCTGGACGATGTGATTCTCCAAGTCGATGGCGACGTCGGCGAACTCGTCGGCCAGTCCGGCCGCGTAGTAGCACATGGACTCGGCCACGTAGATGTTGCGCGCCATCACGCCCGTCTTCGCCTGCACGGCGCTGAACTGCGACAGGCGCCGACCGAAGCGCGTCGTCTCGTTGCAGTGCACCGTCAGCGCACCTACCGCCGAGCCACTCGCGTCGCTCTAGCTTAGGAACTGACGACGACGACGACGACGACAATGACGACGCAGCGTACCGAGAATATTCTTCATCAATCCTATGCAGGCGGCGCCGACAGCGATCTTGTTGGACGAGGTCACCGAGTGCAGAAGGTCGAACGCCTCGTTGGGAGGCGCCAGCAGGCATTCGTCCCCACCAATCATGGCCTGGTCGAACGTTACGTCGCACGCTGAAGAACACGCAGCTGGTTCGCATCGTCTACCTGCTCCACCCCCCCCCCCCCCGGAGAAGACGCTCCGTACCGCCGACGCCTCTCAAGCCGCTGAGGACGGTCATTTCGCCTAGGCGAATGCCTTCCCTCGGCGTCGAGTTGTCGACAATGAAGGCGGCCAGCTTGTTGCCCGAGCCGTCGGCCTTTAGCGCATACGACGGGCGACTTGCGTTGCGAGGAGGAGTTTTCGCGACGCGCTGGTCACCTGGTCGACGATGTCGGGCGCGTTGGCGAAGACGACCATGACGTGGGCGTCGCGCGCGCCGAGGGCCGCCTCCTTGACGCCGGTCAGCGTCCAGACGGCTCCGTCGGGGGTGCGGAGGCGATGGGCGACGGCGCTGATGGCGCTCGTGGGGCAGTCCTCGGCACCGCTGCCGGCCTCGCGGAAGCACCAGCTGGCGCGCCACTCGCCCGTCGTGAGGCGCGGCAGGAACTTGGCCCTCTGCTCGTCCGAGCCGTACAGCTCGATCATCTTCGTCACCATCAGGTGGTTGTTGACGCCCAAGAAGAGCGACATGTCCGCACCGCCCAGGCTCTCGGCCAGCCGGCAGTAGTGCTTCACCACCAGGTCCAGGCCGCCTGTACGTACGCCCCTACCCTCTCCACCACCCCCTTCTCGTAGGCAAAGACCCAAAGACAAAGAGCGCGCCATATTCGCTGGAGATAGTCGACGCGAACAGGCCCGTACTGGCCAGCTTCTCCCACAAGCCCTCCGGCCACGCACACTCCTTGTCGATGAGCAGAGGATCCACTGAACCGTTCTGTTCGTGTCCGCACGCAGGCTGCAGGGGAGAGTGACGAGTCAGGGACACGCACCGTTACAGAGCACCGCCTCGATGTTGCCCACGTATTTGTAGAGCGCCTCCACGCTCGACGTCTCGTTGAACTCGGGGAAGACCATGAACTCCTAGAGGAAGGGGCGAGGAGTGAGCTAGGAACGGCATCAGGACGTGGGCCAACTGCACTGCCTCGTGCATTTTGTTGAGCAGCATCGACTTGGTGGGCGATCGGCTGCTCCACTGGGCGCGGAGCTCCGCCTCCTCATCAGCGACGCGCTTGTCGACCGCCGACTCTTTCGGCCGCTTCGTCACCAACTCGGATTTGTCGCTCTTGTGCGACGACGACGCCGACGCCCACTGACGCGCGCCCACGAGCGCCTGCTGCTGTCGCCCACTCCTCAGCAGAAGCGGGCCCCCGCGACGCGCGGACTCGAGGCCGACACGCCAACAGCACGAGCTCACTCGGCTCGCCATGGAGACCGCGCAAGCAGAGACTGCTGCTCACGGCCCCGCGGATGCGACGCGCCCTCTCCGCCTCTCCTACGATTGTCAGATACACGAAGCCGAGCGGCGCCAGAGCCAGCACAAGCTTTTTCTAGTGAATCGACCAACTGCACGACGTCACCGTCACTCACTTCCTCCGCCACAACAATATATGAAGTGTCGTCAGTAACTGCCGCGAATACGACCAGCATTTTACTGTAGCACAGATTCTTTTTCCCAAGTGACAGTCAGAAGGAGTAACGAATGCCAATAAAGACGAGGACACCAACAGATTCTCCGGGCGAGCGACGGCCGCTCAGGTTCTTAACTGGTACTCTCCGTTCTGGGTGATGTAGCGCACCCAGGGCAACGCCTGGTAGCCGCTTTTCTCGATGATTTTCAAATAGCGCACCTACAATCGAACCAAAGGGGAACGTGCTCAACGGATAGCTGGAAAAGGCGCAGCGCACTTGTATGCCGGACGTCGTGAAGTAGGGTATCTCGAACTTCACCTTGATGGGCGGCCTCCCTTCCAACTCCTCCGTCTCGACGGACGGCAGGCCGAAGTGAGCACGCATCAAGTACCTGCAACGGAAGAGGGCCGCTCCCACCGGTCGGCCCTAGGTGACGGCAGCGATTGTACTCCTTGCCGCCGGGGAAGCTTCTGATCGTCCAGACGAAGCAGGACTGCTCGGGAGCGTAGCGCACGGAGCCTGAACGAGGTGGCACGGATGGGGACTTGGTGGACCGGGGGGTGGGCAGTGGCAGGAGGCACCGATGGAGGTCTTGAACTTGGGCGTGTCGGCGTCGGAGGGCACGGGAATGACGACCTCGACGTTGTTGGCGGTGCTACGGCGCTTGAACTGGCTCTTGGCCTTGACCATGAACTCGACGCGGCTGTGCGCGTGCCGCTCGATCACCGCCTCCACCCAGATGAGCGGCTTCACCTGCGTCGTCAGCCGGTAGGACATGAGCTCGAACTCGCCGTCCGGCGGGATGAAACTGAACGGGCGGCAACGCGAGTGCCACCCGAGAGTGAGCGGCGAGCGGCGGCAGACAACCTGATGGTGCGGTCGTTCTCGAATCGCGACAAGCGCACGCACTGGTGAAACTTGACGTCTTCCAGCTCGACCGACTTGCTCTTGCCGCCTAGACGCCGACACGGTCAGCTGGCCGCTCGACCGCCTCTCGCAAAGCCGACTCGCTCGACTCACGGCCGGTGCTCTCGAAGAGGACTTTGTCGTTGAGTCCCAGTCGGAGCTCGGGCATGCCCGACAAGAAGACGCGCATCTTGATGCTGCCCACGATCTCGCTCCGCAGCACCGTCCCGTTCGCGTTCGCCTGACGACAGCGTCCACTGCGACCCTTTCCCCACGGACAGCGGTCATGAGGGGGTGGAGGCGGAGGCAGTGACGGACCAGCAGGTTGACGGACTCGATGACGTCGAGGAAGACCTCGTTCTTGCGATACTTGATGCCCTCCGAGCGCCACGAGACCGCGTTCGTCACGGCCGCCGGCACGCGGCGCACGTCCGACTCCAGCTTGTAGCCCTCTTGCGTGATGTACCTGCACCTCTCCAGCGGTGTCATTGAAGCCGTTTCGTTCGACGTACTCCTGCAGAATTTTGCTGTCGGTCGTCTGCGGGTAGCCAAAGTCGACCATCTCGTCGAGGAGTTCGTAAATGACGACGAAGTTGTCGCGTACCGACTCCTCTTGCACGTCCGTCAGGTACTCGACGAAGGTCTGTGAAGGAGGACGCCACGCACGAGTTGGCTGGGCACGCGGCTCGGCACGTCCACTCACGTCGACCATTCTGTAGAGGAAGGAGAGAATGAGGGCGACGTTGGCGTTCTTCCGACTCACGGAGACGACTGGAAGGAGCGAGGAGGGCGACTAGAAGCGCAGGGTCAAGAGCACTCAACTTCGTACGCACAGAAGAGGTTGCTGTGCTTGATGTAGACGAAAGAGCAGTCGGTGTGGACGATGATGGGCAAGACGTTGCCCTCCTCCTCGCGCTCCATCAGCAACGGCATGAACTTGTCGATCACCGAGCCCTCCACGTCCCCGCGATACGAACGGCTGATGATCACCTGTGCACTCTCCCAGTCTGAGCACTCCCTCGGCCGGCCTACACTTGCGCCTACAGCCGCACCTTGCCCTTCAGATCCAGTATGTAGATCGCTGACGACGACATGACGGATGCTGGCGCCAACGCCAACGCTCCTCCTATCCGCACCTCCGACCGACCACGACGACACTCACCGACATGCGGCAGCCGTAACACTTGCAGAATGGACAAAAATAGTGAAAGATATACGGTAGCCGACTTTATGTCGACTGCTTTGGTGACCTGTCAAAGTATATTGGCAACGACAAGAAAAATGGACAACTGTGTCGGTGTCGAGTGGCGTTCTTCATTCTTCAACTGAAGTTCAGCGACTGCACTAGCCGAAATTTGCTCTCTCATTTCTGTGTGTGGCACCATATCACGATTTGTCCGAACATAAACGATGAGTGAAGACAATATGTCGCGGCGCATTTTTGAATGCTGTCTGTGTTCAGAGTACTGCGCACTGCGCAGTTATGTTCGCTACGAAAACCACTACTTGAAATGGCAGCTCATGTTGCGGGAAAATCTTACTCAGCTATATGACGATGGTAAACTATGACCGTAATTATCTTAGCGAATATTTTATCAGGTTTTGACTGTTATTTACCTATTACAATTACTGTATTAAAATTTGCATGTCAATTTGGAGTACCGTAACAGGCGTTACAGGCGATTTGTTTTCTTTAGTTTCTTTAGTTTTAGATTCTTTTCTTTAGTGTAAAAAGTGTTAGAGAGGCAGAAGGGATGTCGTTGTCTGCGAGTCGACGTCAGCAGCTGTTGTATCTGCAGACGCGCTGCGTTCTGTGCGACGATTTCGACGCGGCAGCGTCGCTGAGGGGCTTGTTGTCGACAAGCGAGGGCCGCGCGGCGCTGCGTCAGCACGTCCAAGAGGAGCACCTGCACTTCCTGCCCCACCGCTGCACGGCCTGCCACTCGTTCCACGCGACGCGCGCCGACATCGACGCCCACCTCGCGGCCGTTCACCTCGACGACGACGTCAAGGCGAGCGCGCGCTTCCTGTCGATGCCGCGACCATGCAAGTCGACTGTCTGCTGTCCGCATTCAGCTCATTCGAATCCACAGTCCGCGCATGGAACGCCAAGTGGAGGAGGTGGTGCAGAGAACTCTGAAGGCGATCGGCGGACTTCCCGTGCGTGCCGCCGTGTTCCGATGTTGACCTGGCCCGGTGCGTTGATTGACTGGCGCGTTCGACCTGCGCAGATGGTTGGCTTTGACGACGGCGACGGTGACGACGACGAGTCCGGAAGTGGCCAACGCCGTCGCAACGACCGCTCGATGGTGACGACTGCCGAAGGGAGTACTGTAGTCGTCGTTTCGCAAGAATGGAATCGTTTGTAGGGCAAGCGCCAGTCGCAGTCTGGAGGAGGATGTGGCGCCATGGGAGACGGTGTACGGGACTTCGGGGTCGTCGGAGAGCGAGCGGCGCACGGCGCAACCGATGCCGAACGCAGCACGGGCAGTCTCAAGCGAGTATGGCGTGTCGACTTGGTCGGTCTGCTCGGTCGCGCATGTGCATCCTCTTTAGACTCGCGTCGTGTTGACGACGCAGAGAGCCGCGACGCCGGCGCCGATAGATCTGTCGACAGAGGCGGTGGGCGCCTCGCCGGCTCAGGCGGCGAGTCCGCTGCTCGACGACTTGTGGTCGGGCCAGAGCGGCTACGAGGCGACGACCGCCGAGGAGTTCGAGTCGCCGCCGCTGCCGGCCGCGCTTGGCGCCGACGTCATGCGCCAGCTCATGAGCATGCCGGTTCGGTCCCTCATCTCCTGTTGGCGACGCGAGCACTCCAACTCGAATCGCGTCCATTCTTCGTAGGCGAACACGTTTGGCTCGTTCGTGCAGCGATCGGCCAGCGCGCCGCCTCCCGACAACGCAGCGATCGGCCAAGCCGAGTCGATGCCGCAACTCGTTCCGCAAGTCGGTGGCGTGGGGTGCGTGCGTGCGTGCCATGGAAAGACCGCGCCGGTATCCCACTCAGGAGAATGGCGCTACGCACAAGTCGGTGGCCGTGCAGCAGGAAGGCTGGCCTCTGGACGACATCGGAGGTGCCCAACTATTTCTCGTCTGCGTGTTCGGCGCGCATCATTTCATCGCTCAGAAATGCCGCTCAAGCGCAGGCGGCCGCGCGTGTTGCGCAGCCAGGCGAAGCGCGGCCGCGTCACATCCGCCTGAAAGCGGCCTCTCTCGACCTGCCAGTCGGCTCCCCCCCCCCCTCTTTCGGTCCTTCAACTAAGATGTTCACACGGTGGCGTTAATACACCTAGTGATTCAAACCATTGCGCTGCTGCTGTTGCAACCGTTTCATGCTGCTAAGTAAAGAAAGTTGCGAGAGATTAGTACGGTTGGCTGTGCGAGCAGTAGGTGCACACGTACTTCGCCAATTTTTCGAAGGAAGTGACGGTCTTTTATGCCAAAAACAACGCAAAAGGCGTGGGGTAGTGTCTGGGTATTACACCCCCCCCCTCTTCATAATAGACACGTGTGTGGCTTCATGCGCTTGTGCGTCTAGTCACAGTTCGCACATTCTGACAGTGAACTGGTGCAAACGAGAACGCCCCAGACGAAGCGGCGGGAGGTGGCTTGCTTGGAGGTGCGCGCGCGGCTGCGATTCAAGCAACGGTGCGTCGGCTGCAGCGGCCTGTCTAGACGACGACGAAGCGATAGGAAGGGAGCGCGCGCCACAACACCGCCGCTATCTAGAACTGGGCGCGGACTACACCCCCTTGCGTAGACGAGAAAAGCAAAACAACAACGGAACGCAACGGACGGTCACGACGGAGACCCAGCAATCATCAGCCCGCCCACGAGGAGACACCGAGAATGAAATGGCAGACTGCGAACACGGAGAGAAAAAGTCGCCCATTATTATGGAAGTAAACAAATCGAGCCTGTCGAGCACGACACCACGAGGGGAACCACTGAGGAGTGAGGGAAGGAATTGGGGTGGTGAAACGGACTCCTTCTTGGCGAGGAAACGGAGACGGGAGAGCGGCTGTTCTCGTTACTGCTCCTTGTAGGTGGCGTCGATGCCTTCGTGCAGGTTCTCTCGCAGCGCTAAACGGTGGGCGTCGCTGGCGCTTGGACACGCACCGCGCCGTCGGCCGTGTGCATGCAGAGGAGCCGCAGCTCACCGTCGGTGGCCTTGCTGGCCGCCTCTCCCAGGTGGCCGTCGATCTTCTTCTGGTGCTTCAGAACGAACGGGCGGACGAAGCCGACGTAGAGCTTCTGCGCGCCCATCGTCATGGGCAGGTAGAGGTAGAGCATGAAGCAGCACTGCAACGACGCGCGCTTCCCAGTCCGACCCAGCTGCGGGCAGAGACATAGACACGGGGGGGGGGGGAGGGGGCGAGGACCTTGACGAGCCAGTAGACGGGGAACCAGCCAACGATGGCGTCGGACGCGAACTCGACCGTGTTGAAGAGCGCGAACACCACCCAGTACGTCAGCCACTGCAACGTGTCGTCGCCGTCGCAGAGAACCGTGGGAGCAGAGGCGGACAGGGAGCGCGACACGAACCTGGGTGTCATCGTCCTTGTTGGCCGACTCGATCGCCTTGATGCTGAAAAGGCGGCGCGTCGCTCGGCACGGACACGGGCCAGGAACCGACAACGCTCACGAGATGTAAGCCGGATAGAGGAAGCCGATAGTGTTGCACACAAGCTGCGCGAAATATCCGAACACCAAGTAGAGGGCGAAAATCCCAGCGACACCTGCAAGAAGCCCCAAACCATTTAAAGAAACGGAAAGTCGGTGAAGAGAAGACAGGCAAGTAGGGGTAGGGTAGGGGTGTAGGTAGGTGGGGCAAGCTTCGAGCGCGGCGAGAATACGCACGACATGTAGGCTGGGTAGAGAGAGCCTACTAGGGCAGAGGCCAACTCGCCGAAGCTGCTCATCAGCAGAGACACAGTGACCACCGAGCCCACTCCTAAACTACTCGAGGCCGAACGTGGCTGCGTGACCGACATTCAGTCAGTACCACATCCGTGCGGCAGAAAACGCTTCCAACTTCCGAGTGACGAACGACGGACGCGACAACACGAAGAAATAAGAAGCGAAGTGCCTGAGCGCACCCGAGACGACGTAGAGGCGGTCGACGCCGGTCTTGGCCTCGACCTTTCCCAGCATGTCGGTCAGCTGGTTCTTCTCGTGCAGCTTCTTGTTCAAGTCCTCCCGGAACTTCGACAACTGGTTCTTCAACGCAGCCGACATTGTTGTACGAGTCTCTCGGAGTCGACGCTAAACAAATGTCGGTTCACAAGACCAGTGCGCAACTCTCAGCGTCACCACCAGATGCATGCAACCTGATAATGAAGCGAACAGCTGCAAAACACCACACACAATGAAACACTTTCTGTTGTGAAACGATCCGGGCTCTATTATAAGCGCTCGTTACAGAAGGAGTAAAAAATCGAAATTACAAATCGTAAAAGCGCACAAACGCGCATAACAAAGGACACACCAAGATGTCGATGGTTCATACACGCGATTCTAATGTGGAATTTTGAATGAAATTTGTTTGTGGAACTTTGTAAAAATGTGCATTCAATGTTTACGGTATTTACTGTGTAAATATATAGTGCTCATCATCCTCTGCAACGGAGTATGCAGGCATTTCAAAATAACGATTCGGAATGCTGCCAACGCTTGCCTACTGGGTCATGCACAGAAAGATGTAGATGAAGCTGAGGGGGCAAATATTGTACTCTCCAAAACTGTTCCGAGTGTTTGCCGCAGTGCCACCCCGCCTGTACGTCCACGTAAACGTGCATTCACTGAATGACTGTGGAGGTGGAGGCGTATGCGCGTCGTGCCGCGAGTTGCGGCGGCAAGTGTACAGCGGCGCGCTGCGAGCGCGTATATTGCAGTTTACACTGGGTCAGCTCCGCGCGGCGCGCCTCCTCTTCGCCGTCGCCGCAGTGCCTCGCCGCACGCATGAAAACCGCTCGTCCGCTCGCAGAATTCCAGAAGACTGTTCTTAGTTGGCGTTGGCGCGGCAATGCCTTCTCGTCAGCCGGCGGACTCGGCCGTGGGCTCGACGGGGCGACCGGTCGAGGAACCGAGCGCAGCGGCGGAAGGGAACGCCGTGAGCGAGGCGGGCAACGAGGACGGCGTGACGATCAACGAATGGGAGTTCGGCAACACCGACGGCATTGAGACGGCGACCGTGCGGCGCAAGCTGCCGCCCACCGCCTACTTGTCCGACGGTCACCGTTTGATCGACTTTGTGCTCGCGTTCCACCCCGACGGCGGTGGCAAAAAGAAATTGGAAATGGCAAGGTTCCGCCAGAAGTTTGAGGCTTCGATGAAGAACGAGGGTCTCGAGCTGGAGTACGAGAGCAAGGAAGGCTCTCCCGACGGTGTGGTGTTGAAGCTGCGATTGAAAAGCCGCTGCGAATGAACGACGTTGACGATGCTTGTAGGCAAGACGGCTTACGTAAAGATCCACGCGACGTGGAAGGCACTCTGTCGTCAGGCGGAGTACGAGGACCTCCAAATGCCGATTATGGAGAGCGACGTTCCACCGCCACACAAGGGCTTCGTGTCGCGCCTCCTCGCGAAAATTGGCGGCGGCCGATCACCGCTCCAGATCCAGGTCTGCTCGCGTCGACAGCGGTGGCACGACTCAGGTGACCGGACCGCGAACGGCGGGGAGCCTAGGAGCATCTGCTGATTGCGGAGCCGAGCTACTTCACGGACGCGTTCGAGCGGAGTCGCGAAGAGCAATTTCTCGTGGACGACGAGGCGACGTTCTTCTCGTCGGCGCAGAGAATCTACCTGACGTGGGGCATCCTCGCCGGCATCACTATCAGCCTCGACATCAAGAAGCCCAAGAAGAAGAAGGATAAAAAGGGTTCGTCGCTCGCTGACGGCCACGAGGTATGCGGTATGCACGAGTGAACAGTCCACTGCCCCCATACGGAGCTCCGCCTTCGCAACTGCCGATTCACGACAGGAGGTCAATCCCGAGGATCCTGACGCTGTACAGGAAGGTCAAATCAAAACGGCCAACGTCGACTTCTTGCTTCGGGACAAGATTTACGCCGCAGCGTTTCCGCTACACGATGGCGAGTACAAAGGTACGTTCAAGCTTGCGCACAGAGAAGCATCGTTGTACGTATTGCAACGTAATCTTTACACAACGACAATAATGTAATGCACGTACCGTACGCTGGTGAATGACGGACGATGAATGACCGTGTCTATTGACGGACGCTACTTGCTGTAGACGACGAGCAAAACAACTACATCGGTGTCGACATCAAGCGCTGGCCACTACGCAAGTATCTGTACGAGTCTTGGGCTCGGCCACGACAGTTCGCCCGCTATCAGCCGCTTGACAAAATTCGAGAGTACTTTGGCGAGAAGGTACAATTTCTTGGCTCGGAGCTTCGGCGCAACACGCGTCTGTCTGTATCTGTACGCCGTGTTCAACAGGTGGGCATGTACTTCGCCTGGCTCGGTTTCTACACGAAGATGCTGCTAGTGCCGGCTCTGCTTGGCTTGGTCACGATGCTCGTCGGCGTCATCAACGCCTTTTACATCGACCACTCCACAGACGACTTCTGCACGGACAGCCGCACCGTCAACTTGACCATCTGTCGACAGTGCGGCACGATCGCCTGTCGCTTCCAAAAGGTCCGTGCCGCCAGCCAGCTTCGGCCGGTGGCGGCGAGCAATGGAGCGTGTGGGATAGGTTGGCTGCCCTTTCAGGTCGGTCAGTCGTGCCAGATGGCGAAGGTGTCGCGTCTCTTCGACAGTATCGGCTCGCCCGTCTTTGCGATCGTCATGGCGCTGTGGGCGGTCGTCTTCCTGGAGAAGTGGAAGCGCTACCAGTCCGAACTGTGCGCCCGCTGGGACGTCAGCGAACAGGAGATCAACGAAGATCAGGTGCACCGGAACGGTCTTCTCGTGAAAGGTCGCCGCACCCATTGGTGTCGTCTTCAGCTCCGACCCGACTACACACTGAAAGTGACGTCGACTAGACTGAACCCCGTGACCAAGAGGCACGAGCCCTACATGGCGCCGACGACGCTCTACCAGCGCACGTTCATGTCCATCGCCAGCGTGTGCGTCTCGTTCGCCGTTCGCTCGCTGGGCGACACGAGGGCTTGAGACGCGCCGTCTGCAGGTTCTTCTTCCTGTGCGTCGTGCTGGCGCTGCTGGCGACGGTCGTCATCTACAAGATCGTGGGCCCGCGCGTCTTCATGGCGCTGACGTTCCTGCAGCGCACCAACCCTGACACGCTCGAGACGACCTACGTCATCGACCCGCAGCTCCTCTCCAGCATCACCGCCTCCCTCCTCAACGGCGTCTTCATCGCGCTCATGACCAAAGTCTACATGAAGGTACGTATACTGTAGTATCCGGAGGTCCTACTTACACTGCTTCTCTTTCCCAAACAAAAGGCAGCGCGAACCCCGCGAGGCCCCACCACACGCGCACGCAACCCGAAACGAAAGAGAAGCAAAGACAACGAAAGGCGAGCCAGGCCGCAGCACCAAAGCGGCGCCAAACAAAAAAGACGAAAAACGAAGCCCAAACCCACCCCCCCACCCCCCGCCCCACCCCCAAAAAAAGAAACAAAACCCCCCCCACCCCCAAACTATACTCGCTTGACAGCGGTGAACTAAGTACAATGTGCACACGCTTGACAATCACGGCTCTACGTGACGACAACCCTCGTTCGCTGCAGGTGTCGTGGAAGCTGACGGAAACGGAGATGCCGCGCACGGAACGCCAGTTCGAGTACAGCTACACCTACAAAGTGCGCTGCGCCGACCCAGTGGGCTCGCGAAACAATTGACACGCGACGTTTAGGTGTTCATCTTCCAATTCGTGAACTACTACGGCGCGCTGTTCTACTTGTCGTTCGTCCGCGCCAACATCCTCTTCCAGTCTCCGCCCGGCCCTGACGACTCGCTTTCGTCGCGCTGTCCCGCTTACGGCTGCCTCACGGACGTGTCCATACAACTGTTCGTCATCATGGTCGGCAAGCAGATGATCAACAACGTGCTGGAAGTCGCCGTGCCCTTGATGAAAAACCTCGCCCGCACGCGCAGAGGACTCATGGGCAGCTCTGGGACCGACCAGTACACGAGGCGAGTTCCTGCGTGCAGACGAGCGTGCATAGGAGCAGGAAGGACGAAGTAGACAGCCACTGCAAAGTTGACCGACGCGTACCTACAGGTGGGAGAAGGACATGGACCTGGAGGCGCCGCCGTCCATCAACCTCTTCGACGACTACCTGGAGATGCTGATCCAGTACGGCTTCGTCACCATGTTCGTGCCCGCCTTCCCGCTCGCGCCGCTCTTCGCGCTCTTCAACAACGTGCTCGAGATTCGCATCGACGCCTACAAGGCGCTAACGCAGACGCGCAGGTCCGCCTCATCTCGACTGCGCAGCTCGCGAAAAGAGGGCTTGAAAACGTGGGACTTCAGATGCGTTCCGCTGCGCGCCAAGGACCTGGGCCCGTGGTTCGGCCTGCTGGACATCGTCAGTAAGATGGCGGTGATCACGAACGCCGTCTTCATCGCCGTCTCCACCGACTTCATAGACCGCGTCGCGTACAGCAACTACGCCATTGCGGAGGCGAACCTCACCGGAGCGCCACCACCCAACTATCTGATGTGGTCCCTCACGAAATTCTACACGATCGACTGGTGCGACGCGGAAGAGAAGGCGGAGCTGGAGTTGGCCGAGCAGATGGGCCTGACGACGACGCTGCCGCCGAGCGTGTTCGGCAACGAGACGGTGGAGGAGAGCTTCGAGCGCCTCACCCACAAGACGAGCTGCTCGGAGCTGCGCCGAGGCAGCGCCGGCGTGGAGCTCGTCGAGGTCTGCTACTTCAGGGACTACCGCGCCTCCGGGGTCGACAACGAAGGATACCTGCCCTACAAGACCCGACAGTACCACCGTATCGGCAAATGGTTGTGTCGACACTGCCAGCGGGCGAGTATGCCCGCACGACACGTCTCGTGTTCCCTTGCTCTTCAGGTACAGCGTAGTGCTGTTGAAGCTGGCGTTCATCATCGTCTTCGAGCACCTCGTGCTCATCGTGCAGGCCCTACTGGGCTACCTCATCCCGGACGTGCCAGACCACGTCATCGTCCGTCTGCAGCGCGAGACCTTCCTCCAGAGACAGGCGTTCAAGGTTCGCGCAAAGGGTGGCTGACGTGCGCGGTGGACGCTTCCTCTGCGCGGCCATAGGCGCACGAGATGACGGACGGCGCGGAGAAGCTGGAGCTGGTCGAGATCGATGAGTCGGAGTCGGACGAGGACGTCGACATGACGGAGTGCGTGTCCGCTGTGGCGGCCAACTTGCCGGCGGGCACGGCACTCCGGCAAGCGATCGGCTCGGACGGCAAAGACGGCGCCGCGGCCAACGGCAGCCTCGCGCCCGTCTTCGGAGGCATGGGCGGCCCGCGCAAGCAGCCCTTCCTCTTGGTCCTCGCCAAAAAAGTCATGTTCTGTTGAAAAGCGCGCAAGCAATCGTCGTATATTATCCCAACAAGGCGAAATTCGCTTCTTCTCGCGGTCGAAATGTATAACTATACAGGCGTAACGGCGCGCCCGCCATTCAATAGATGAGAGCTAGTGTCGGGCAATCGTGCGTGACAATGACGCGACTACACATCAGCACGCCGGTCGACAACCAGTTTGAGCAGCTGGTGCTTCTTGATCACCTTCACAGCCTTGTCGTGCGTCACCATGGTGAAGTCGTAGCCATTCACCTGTAGAAGCTTGTCGTGCACTCGGAGGCCCGCAGCCGCCGCAGCGCTGTCCTCCTCTACTTTCGTCACGTAGATGCCCTGTCGACAAACGTTCCATCCTTGCACCGAAAACGCAATCAGTCGCGCGCCAGCGAACCTTGTCTGGATACTTATGTGGCGCGCTGTCAGGGTCGGTGTCGATGCCGCCACCGATGTGGAAGCCGCCTTTCGCCGCTCCGTCCGCCGTCAGCGTCTTCTGCACCTCGATCGCCAAGCCGACACACTCCACCGGCATTCCGGGTGCCATGCCAAACGACGACGTCGCCATCTTACGTCCGCTCAAGCGCGTGTCGACACCGGCACCGCCGCTACGCTGTACCACGCAATCCGAGTCGATGCAAGAGCGCGGGGCAGTGCGCGACGCGCGCGGGGGGCCTCGGCTGGCGGAGACAGCAATAAATGGACGGAACGTGCATGCAGTGCAGAGTAGGCTCTTTTCTGCCGTGGTCGAAGGTGACTCATGCAAAACGCAACGAAACGATATGCAAGACTATTCGTGTAGAATTGCACCTCGCATACGTCTCACTAATCACTTCAGTTCCAATCAACTGTAAGCACCTGTGTTCCCGTGTGTACATAATTGAGAAGGATGCACTTGCATAACAAATCGTCAGCGAAACATACAAAGGTCCAGTCCCAGTCGCTGCTGTTGTGAAAGTGCTGGCTCGATTTCGATAAATTTTTATTCAAAAAGTGTGGTTGTGGAAGTGATTTCGAATCAATTTGTCTTGTTTTGTTTTGAAAGTTTTCGCCTCGTCAGTCTTTGAAGGAGCAAAATGGCAAGCGAGGAGTCGAGCGTGAAGACTGAAACTGCGGAGTCAGAGGTAAAGTCGGAGGTCGACGGTGCGGCGTCGAAGGCGGTCGACAGCGTCGCCGACAAGCCGGAAGCTGAAGCTCCCGCCGATGTCAAGGCCCAATCCGCCAACGGCGAATCTGCCGAGCAGAATGGTGCTGAAGACAAGACCCCCAAGACCACACCGAAGTCACCGTCGTTGACGAAGGAAGGTTTTAATGAAGCGCTGAGGCAGAAAATCATCCAACAAGTTGAGGTGTGTGTGTGTGTGTGTGTGTGTGTGTGTGTGTGTGTGTGTGTGTGTGTGTGTGTGTGTGTGTGTGTGTGTGTGTGTGTGTGTTTTCTTTCGGTGGTACGCTCTGATGGATGGATGGTTCGGTCATTTGCTATTGCTGTTTTATCTGCATTCAGTATTACTTTGGCGACATCAACCTTCCGAGGGACCGCTTTCTGCTCGAGGAACAGAAAAAGGACGACGGATGTGAGGCGTCGTCTATTTCTGCGTTGCGTATGTCCGCGCGATTTGAATTAGGGATCCCGATGACGACGATGATGAAGTTCAATCGTCTGCTGTCGCTCTGCGACTCGGTGGAGACGATCCTGTCGGCGCTGGAGAGCTCAAAGACGGGCCTGATGGAGGTGAGCGACTGCCGGACCAAGATCCGCCGCTCGCCCGCCAAGCCGCTGCCGTCGAACTCGCTCGAGTACTGGCGCAGCGTCAAGGAGCGCTCCGTCTACATGGTGCGTCGCGTCCGCCTGCGCTCTTGTGCTTGACGACGCGTCGCCGCCGACATCCTCGCGCCTCGTCAGAAGGGCTTCCCGACGGACGCGAGCCGCGACGAGGTCGAGGAGATGATGCGCCAGCACGGCGCCATCGAGCAGATCATCATGCGTCGCACCAGCGGCAACGAGCGCGTCTTCAAGGTCCCTGTGACACCTTGCCTTGCCGCTTGCTCCGCGCCGTGTTGCAGCTCGCACGCCAGTCCCTCGTTCCACTTGCAGGGCTCCATCTTCGTGACGTTCAGCGACAAGGAGGGCGCGAAGAAGTTCGCCGAAACGGAGGGCGTCCAATTCAAGGACAAGGATCTCTTTTACTGCATGCAGTAGGTCTCGCCCTACAAAGAGCGCTTCCGTCTGGTGAGGGAGTGGTGGCGTTGAGGGACGCGTACTGGAAGAAGAAGAAGGAGGAGCGCGAGGCAAAGAAGCAGGAGCACAAGGCGGTCTGTCCTCGCCGCGTTGCCGACCGGCGCTGTTGTCGATGACGTCGGACCCGGAGGAATTCAGAAGGTGCTGGAGGAGAAGAAGGCGGACGCGAAGGCGGAGAAGCCGTTCGAGTTCAAGAAGGGCATGGTGCTGCGCGTCACCTTCTCGCCGGCCGAGGAGGGCGCGGACGCGCCCAAGGTCGACGTGAAGGAGGCGCGCGGCTTCTTCGCCAACTACGGCACCGTCGCCTGGGTGGAGCTGGACGAGCAGGCGAAGCGGGTACGTCCTCGCCATCGTCTGACGGGTCGGTCTCGAACGTTTGTGCGTTATCTTCGTCAGCTGGACGTGCGCTTCGACGGCGACGAGGAGAACGCGGCCGCGGATGCGTGGGCGAAGCTGAGCGACGCCTCGAGCAAGGACGACGGCACGATCCTCTTCAAGGACGTCGCCATCAGCGGCGCCGTGCTCGCGGGCGAGGACGAGCAGAACTACTGGGACAAGTTCCAGCAGGAGCTCAAGGCCCGCCACTCCAAGCGTGCGTGCGCCGGCGCCACTTCTCTGAGCAGGGCAGGCGTGGACGCGGCGCGGCGTCGACTCGTGTCAGGCTCGGGCGGCAATCGCGGTGGTCGGGGCCGGGGCAGGGGTGGCGGACGGCGCGGCGGCGGCGGCGGCGCCGACAGCGGCGGTGAGCGGAGGCGGTCGCCTCGGCAGCACAAGGCGTCGCAGGAGACGACCGCGAAGCCGACGGGCAAGAAGACGACGTTCGCCGACAGCGACGAGGAAGGCCAGGGCGGTCAGGCCATGGAGGAGCAGGCGCCGACTACGACTTCCCAGAAGTCGGAGAAGAAGAGAGCCGCTGTCGACGACGCCCCAGACTCCCCGGCCGTTAGTCCGAAGAAAATGAAAGCGGAGGCCGAATCGACGACGTCTGCCGACGGGCAGCAGAAGCAGCCGCCGCCCACTAAGAAGGAATCTACGTCTGATGCCTGACTTTGCGAGCCTATTGTAACGGCAATTTGAGTAGTTTGTGCAACGGATTAGTTTGTTGTTGGTTGCTTGTCGTCGTGTTCGCTGCGGTCGGCGAACGCGTTGATTGAGAAAGCAGAGCCACTCTCGTCTTGAACGCACCGCTCGTGAACCGACAACTCCAAATAGGTACAGGGCAGGGCAGGACGTTGCAACGACACGCGACACAGGCCTTGCACAGTGCAGCACTTGCGTCGTCCTTCTCCAAGAAGCGGAGTGAACGCGAACAGCGCATCCGCAAGTGATTTGCTGAGGTCGGCACGTTGGACGCTGGAGGTTACCACGCGCTCGCTCGCTACCGCCAAAACACGACGGTCAACAATGTGGAAAGCCATGTGACTGCAGCGAGTCTTGCCATTGTTGCTGCGCCTAGATTGAAGACGACGATTAATTGGGAAGCCTTCGCGCACACAAGGCGAATTGGCCACCTCCAGTTGAGAACTGGCCGTCCGAATGGTCTGCCATCAGCTGGACAGGCGGCTTTTCCGACGACCCTGAGTTATGTGCGCGCCGTTGCGATTTGGACGAACTCTTTGGATCGTGCCACCGCCAATTACCTTGCGTGTTGTCGTGACGACTGCTGGTAAGCATTTGATTTCCCGTCCTCTTTCCCCCTGTTCCGCCCTGCTGGTGACGCGTGGACTGGAAGATGACGACTCGTGCTTTCTCTCGCCCAGCTGTCGAGGCTGCACGTCGTCTCAAGTCGTCGAGCATGCGCGCTGCAAAGTCATTTCTCCGCAGCTCGATCTCCAGAAGTGCGACGCCGCCGAGCGCACAGGTGATGGTCTTGGTGGCCTTCGCCGTCTGCTTCTGATTAGGCTGGCGGACGGCGCACTCGTACGTGCCGAGCGCGCGCTCGCTGAGTCGACCGAACGTCAGTGTCGACGAGAAGCGATACGGAACGCTCCTGTCCGTCGTTCGGTTCGGCTGAAAGAGGGCCGCACTGCGATCGACAAGAGAGGGAAGCGGCGCCGGCGTTCCCACGTTTCTCCGTAGCTCTACGCCGTTCTTGCTCCAAATAAAGTCCGGCGGTGGATACGATTCCGAAGTGCACCGAAAGCCGATGACTCTGCCGGAGTGCTTGTCCGTTGTCTCTTCTATTGTGACTTTTTCGGGAGGAACTGCAACAAGCAAGGCGGTTCAGTGATGTCAGATAGCCGAAGCAATGAACAACAACGCACAGTTAACGTGGATCCTGACGATGAGGCTGGCCGTCGCCCCATAGTTGTGAGCAGAGCAGGTATAGACGCCTGTGTCTGTCCTCTTAATGCTGTCGAATATCAAGGTGGGGCCCGCGCTGGCGCTCACTAGAGAGAGAAGTATTTTGTTTTCTGCTACGTCCAGGGATAGCCAGCGCCAACTCACTTTGAGTTCCGTCCGAGAGGCCGAAGTAGTAATCGTCAGTTCGATTCCACCAGACTCTGGGCTCCGGCACGCCCGACGCGTGGCAGTTGACTTTGAGCTGGTTGTGCTCGTTTTCCGACACGCTCGCCGGCGTCAGCGCAAAGTCGATGGCCGCGCTTTCTAAAAGTTTAATGCGCCGACGCTGCAGTTGCACTCGGACGCTGCGGTGGTGGTGGTGGTGGTGGCGGCCGATGGCGCGAAGAGACGACGACTCACTTTTGACTCGAAGCTGACGCTGGACGCGCTTGCCGTTGTTGAGCTCGCAAATATACCAGCCCGAGTCGTAGGGCATGACGCTGCTGATGCTCAGCGAGACCGCCTTGACGGAGCGGCCGTCGCGCCTCCTGTCCTCGAGGCTGAGCTGCGCACGCGTCGAGAGGCGCTTGTCGTAGATGGAGGTGCCGCCTCTCGACTCGGCCACGGCCAGCACGTACGGGTGACTCGTGTTCGTGTCGCGCTTCATCCACGCCACCTGGAGGTTCGCGTCCACACGCGCTGCCGCCATCGCCAACGCCGCCGACGAAAAGCTCCCTTCGCTCACCTTGGCGTCCTTGAAGTTGGTCACGTCGCACTCGAGCACCACGGGCTTGCCAACGTACAACTCGATCGGCTCATTGCGTCCCGGGGTGCGCACTGACGTGTGGATTCCTCTGTCGGCGAAGTTGGCTGGCGCATTCGAACCGCACACTGAAACGTACTATGTATTTATTGTGACAAAAAAATGGCACCGTACAATAGTACACGACAGTACCATGGAACTGCTGGCACAAGAGCACCGGCAGTTGAAACATAAGCGGTGTTGGACTCGACATTTTAACTTGCTGAGAGGGCAATGAGGGCGCGACAAGACTGTTGATGAATTGGGGCGGTGTCGCGTCGCGTCCAGCCGATTAGCAGCGCATTGGAGTGCGTCGCGCGTCGTCGGCGCCACTCGACTGCGGCTGTAGACGAGGAGACGACAGCGGAGACGGAGGGCGCAGGTTCCTCCTTCCGCTTCCCAGAAGAAATCCGTCGTCGCATTTCGTTGCGGGGTCGTGGGGTGGGGGGCGGAGGGCGCCGAATTCGCCGGAGGGCATTGAGCCTGTTGCCCCAAGAAGTGTCTTTAATGAGCGCCCTTCGACGCCTCGCACATCAAACGCTCGACCGAATCCCCAGCTCGCACGCCCCGGTCCGCAGCTCTCGCCAGCTCGGCCGCCGCGCACTCTTCGAGCTAATGACGCGCCTACTCTGAGAACGTCGTTACTTACTCGCGCTGACCAAATTGCCGTTCGTCCCCGTGTACGAATCTTACTAGATTTACTGCTCGGTGGACAAGAGATCGGCCCTGAAATTCGATGCTAGAATCCGATGCAACCGTCGTGCTTCATGCTACAATAGTACAGTAACAAATTACGGTTGAAGGTGACACGGTTGAGGGATTGATAACGATCAGCACGTAGTACCTACGTATGTATTGTAACTAGTATACTGTATTGCTGTTTCAATTTCCGAAGTTGCCAAGGTCATGTTTGTTTGCGGCAAGCGGACTCGAATCAGTTCTGCCAGTCTGTCGGCCTTCTTAGTCTACGTTTAGAGTGCTCATCAGTCTCCGCCTCGACGCGTTCGCGGCGATCCATCAAGCGGTCGCTCTTGCGCCATCGCCTTTACGGTCGCGCCCAGAGAGGTGCGGCGCGGCAGCAAAACAATCAATGGCTACGTCACGTTAGGCGCTGCTAATCCGCATGCGAAGGCGAACAGATGGCACCAACTCTGACTACAGTGACCGTACAGGGCACGTGACCTGTGGTGTGACACGGGGCCGCCAACGTGCGAGATGCACTGCAAGCAGCTCTGAATGCATGGAACTCACCGAGCAAAGCGGAAAGAGCCGAGAGGAGCAGTTGATAAATGCAGTCTCCTCCACAGCCTAGTCGCCGAGCGGCGCCGGTTGACCGCCGCATGCTTCTTCAGGCGAGAGATACAATACTGTAGACAGTCCACGAATGCGGCGTCTGTCTGGAAAAAGCCAGCACCCACGTCGTATGGAGAGTGATGATGGGCTCGTCAAGACGGAGACAAACAGATCGCGAACAGAATTCGGCAGTCGGCACAATGGCTGGAAGGGAGGGGACGCAGCACAACGCATTGAGGGGCAGAGAGCGTGTCGCCGACGCGCGGCCGACCGCTTAGTGTTCGCAGGTGACCGGGCGCGACCGCGTCGCTTGTCGTCACAATCGCTGACCGTTCACAGAGAGCCTCGAACGCGCGGAAGCCGGCGGCCGAGACGAATCGCACACTCGACCGACGCCTGAGAGACGCACCCACCACTCAGAAGAAAGCTAACCAGTGCAGACGGGTCGCAGACACGCGCGCGACATTGTAACTGAAGCCCTGCAATCGCTTGCTGGCCAGGTCTGTGGCACGGCGCGTGTAGTTGTGCAGAGACTGATATCCTATTCGACGAAAACAACACCGGAACGTCAAGTTCGAGGACGAAGGAGTTGAGAGAGGCGGTCCTGGGAATTGGCACGGTCACGCAAGCGTCGTGGGCCATGGCGGCCAAACGGAGCGACGACGGCGGAGACAATTAGCTCCCCACCAAATAGAGTAAGAAAATGGAAGCGCCAGGCAAATTGCTGTGGCCGAGCGGACACCGACCTTGGGGAGGAAGCCGTTTTACGCCTTCCTTTCCCTCCCTCTCTCGCTCTCGACAAGGGTTTTCAGTCGTAAATGGAGGCGATAGAGCCAAGAAATTGGTGTGCTATTTTCTCGGCATGGGGTCTCCATTGGTCACTACGGGTCACGGCAGCAGCGGTCGAGCGGCGGGAGGCGGCAAGGCGATATAGCGGTCAAATTGGGGGAGAAAACGTTGGTACGGCGGACGGAGCCAGCAGTCGAGGAGATAATTGAGCGCACACTCCTCGACTCGGCTCGCTAAGGGAAGAATTACGACGACGCTGTAATTCATCTTTGATCGACTGCGACGTCCACTTCCACGAAGACTGATTGGCCGACGCTCGACGGAAGGACGGACCGACGGACGGACGGACGGACAGACGGACGCACCGCCGCGCCGCCGACTCGACCAGCCGCCGCCGCCACTCCGCCAAGCGGATGAGGCCGATCGACATTGACCAGCGCTGTCGGCATTCTTTGAACCAAAACGCAATCGTCTTCTGATTGGTGCAAAAGGCCCTAATGGACTGTCTACTACAGCTCTGGCTCGCTGGACAATGGATCTTCCGACGACTGACCGCACCGCTTCGCCAAACTGCGCTGCCCGCTAAGAGCGTTTAGCCTGATCGCTGAGCAATGGACTAACTGCCACTCTTAAAAAAAGGATTGCAGAGGAAAAAAGGAGCAGAAAAAGGTTGTACTGTACAAGCCGCGTTCCAACAAGTTTCCTTCTGTCAACGCTAGTGGCCTCGGTGAAACGAGGGTGAAGCGTTTAAAAACCGATTCGCCAGAGGAGGGAGACCTGTGGCAGTACACACGCGTGTTTCTGGGCGCATGTTCGGTGCCTCGTCGAGTTGCGGCCGTGGCTTTCCACCATTAGCGGCCAATTCCGCTGAACCGGACTCCGCGTGCGTCCGCGTCCGAATTCCCACGAGGAGCAGACTGGACGGCTCCATTGATTGTCAAAACTTCGTGCAAGCGCTGGGCCCGCAGGCGGCGACGCTCTCACGAGACCATTTGCCGAGCGCGGGCCGCCCTTCTCCCCGCCCGCGGCCCAGCCCAGCCTCTCCTCGGCGGCGACCACGTAAACGCCCGCTGCGAGCGACCAACACGTATCGCGATTGGCTGCAACGTCAGTGTAAAATGGTGAACGACACAAAATTAGTGCTCGATTGGATTCAAATTCACTGCATCGTTCGAAGTGTTACAAAATCAACAAGGAAAACGTGTGGAAACGCTGTGAATTCGTAAGGATCGAGTCACGTCCACGTGTGCGCGTGTCTTGCTGCAGGGTCGAGCTGTCTTCGCGGAATGCATTGCCTAGCATGACGCAAGAGTATGTATGCAGTGCACGACACGGTGTGTATTTGCCTGTATTTTATATTTCAATCATTGCACAATGCTATATTTGCATGTTTTTCTTTTTAGTGTTACTGTCTCTACTGTTCTCGTCGTTCAAATTTGTACAATGTGCGTATGGACGATTGCATTCAATAGCGATATTATTTATGTAAATATCGATAGTTCCCGAACCGCCCCGCTGCTGCCACCGACGAGAGCAGCGGGGGCACAATAACACACCGTGTACACACGCTTCCATTTACAAAGAGACGAGGAAGCCGCAGGTGACCGCTCCCTAAGGTATGATCCGTCTTCGGACTCTTGGTGAAGCTTGGGCGCCCCTTCACTAACTTGTTGCTTAAACATACGTTTTGTTGTTGTTGTGGCGTGTTACCATAAGATGTGCATGCACTAGTTTTTATTGTACCGTATTTCGCTTCATTTCGATCGTTTCACGTTTTAACGCCTATCGAGTTGCGACTGATCGTGAGCAGCAGCCTTGACGGAGTTTACTGATCGTAAGGGATCGAGTTGACGAGCGGGACTTGGACAATTGGCAGTCTTGGTGCTGCTGCGAGATGCGTCACCGACAGGAGCACAGCGCCGGGACGCCTCTCAACCAAGGCCGCCGTCTTCTCCATCCGTGGCGGCACTCGTGTCGTCGTCTGCTTTCGCCTGGGGGAGGGACGGCGCCGCCGACGCTCGCGCACCTCGACGGTGTCCCATTCGGGCAGTGGCGGAGACATGGGCCGCAGCCATCTTGGACGGGCCGTCTGCGTCGGCGCTGACGGGCGCGTCTGATGCGTTGGGGCGGCGGCGGACGGCCGCTGTCCCAGGCCAACTGGGCGTCGGTGCAGCGGTCGAATGGGCCGCTGCGTGGTCCTGATGGCGCGGCAGTCGGGCGAGTCGACGAAGAAGTCCCGAGAACGGCCAGCCTTTCCGGCCGCTGGCTGCAGACGACGGCGGAGGGACAGTCGGTGCATTCTCTCGGCTTGGATCTCGGCGCCGTCAATCGATAGCTCGGAATCGCTGGGACTCTTGTCGTCACCGTCCTCTTCGTCTTTCGAGTCCCAACAACCATCCGTGGAACTGACTGGTGTCATTGGAGATTGTTGTTTAGGGTACTTTAATGTGAGGCAGTTACTAATGCTCTGTGTAGATATAGTTACCACAGAGTTACTGGTCCTTGGTAGGGTGGGAAAGCGGAGTTTTATCTGGATTCGCTCGCGACGTCTTCACGCGCCACTATTAGACGGATCGACAGCAGCAGTCGAACATGCACTGGTTCCAGCAGCAGAACTAAGACCGCAACAACACGTCCACGATCGTGCTGACAGGTGCGTGAGTCACTCAACCCTCAACTCAACATGCACTGTTCTGACGTTACGGTCCGGCGAAAGGTCGGTATACATCGCGAGCGTAGCGTTCGAGTCGACTCAGTTACATACTCGGATCAGATCATGGGCGGAATTCGCTTCGCTGGACGCCGTCAGAGGTTGTAGACGACGCTGAGCTGTCGCCGCCACTTCTTGCCCATCTTGGCGAACCACTCGCTTGTCATGCGCTCGTTGGGCACGTGCGGCGCTTGCGCGTCCATCTGGATCCACTCGATGGTGACGCGGTCCCGCCGACTGCGCCGCGTCTCCTGGCGGTAGTCGCCCTTGATCGGCCGGCAGCGGACGTCGAGCAGCACCGACTCGCCCACGGCCAGCTGGCCCAGCACCGGCTTGACGAGGAACCGCTGCAGATTCGTGCTCTTGAAGACCCAGGCGACGCGCTTGTAGTTGCTCGTCGCGTTCCGCAGCCGAATCGACGTCTGCTGCTGGCTCACGAAGGGCGCGTTGAAGTAGAGCGCCCTCGACGGCTCGATCACCAGCTCGTCCCGTCGGTCGCCCGTCACCTCCGGCTCGCTCACGGGCGTCACCGCCGTCCCCGCCGCCGTCGGCCGCGGCCGCGCCGCCGCAGGAGCCGCCGGCCGCAGCGCGGCACCGCCGACGCCGCCCTGCTGCGTCGTCTGCTGCGTCTGCTCCGTCGCCAGCGACTTGCCGCGGCGCGACGACGCCGCGCCCCGCACCGACCACCTGGCGGAGGGCAGCTGCTGGTGCATGCTCGCCGCGTGGCCCGCGACGCCGACGCCCACGCCCGGCCTGGGCGACCTCTCTTCCTGCACCGGCGGCGGCTGCGGCTGTCGCGCGTCCTCTTCGTCGCCCATCGCCGCGTCCAAGTACTCGTACTGCTCGCCGCCTTCCATGGCCAGTGATTCAGTCTAGCTTAGTCTCTCGACAAGTTATTACATTTACCAATGGGTGACGCCGGTGTGCTCGAGTAGGGCGTTTGCATCAGCGCGGCGGCGTTTGTGGACGCCGTGTTATTCGTTTGGGTCGTTTCAGGCGCCGAGGCAGGAAGAGAGAATATCGCACTACATAGCTATCACTACATAGGCGTCGTGAACCCGGTCCATGGGCACTGTACTAAGTTGGAGCAGTCTGCAGTATATTGATTGTCATCTATTTGCAGAGAAAACAACTTTGTATATGTAAACGGGACCAGCATTAATTGTTTCAGACCGACCGGCCGCTCATGGTCCTTGCTGCCTGATATGGTACCACCCATGATGGTAGGGGGCAATACCGTACTCTCCAATATTTGCATGTTTTTCTTTCCAACAAGCAGTATTCACATACCATATATTTGCATGTCTAATTATTTTCAAATCAAGTTTGTTTCAAACTTTCAATCACCCATTGGTAAGTCGTTCTGGGTTTGTTGTTTAGCGCGGTGATATTTTCTCGTCTGTCGCTCTTGACGTTCAAGTTGAATATGGCGCCGAAGAGGAAGGCAGCGCCGGTGGCGACGTCGTTGTCGAAGGTGTCGCGCGGCGCGCTGAGTCCGCCAGTGGAGAGGTCGGCGTCGACGGTGAGCGGCGACACGCTGCCGCTCTCGGGCAGCGGCTCCTCCCTTCTCGCCAAGCCGACCGCCGTCGCCGCAGCCGCAGCCGCAGCCGCAGCCGCCGCCACTGCCGCCAAGTGCGTCGCTGGCGCGTCGTTGCTTGGACGTGACACGCACTCGAAGGCACGCACCGCACCGCGCGCAGGACGGCACAGGAGGGCGGTGAGCAGGGCGCGACGACGTCGGCGGCGGTGTCGGGCAAGAAGCGCGCCAGGGGCGGGCCGCCGTCCTCGGCCAAGAGGCCCTCGGCGGGACGCGGCCGCCGTGGCAAGAAGGCGCGCAAGAACGACTCCTTCAAGACGCACATCTATCGCGTGCTCAAGCAGGTGCGTGCGCCATTCTGCGTGGTGACTCAAGGGAAGCGCCGAGTGCTGACGGGACGCGACGCGGCCGCGGCCGCAGGTGCACCCGGACGTGGGTATCAGCGGACAGGCGATGGGCGTGGTCAACTCGTTCGTCGTCGACATGTTCGAGCGCCTCATGTCGGAGGCGTGGGCGCTGGTGAAGCGGTCGCGCGGGCAGACGCTGTCGAGCCGCGACGTGCAGACGGCCGTGCGCCTCGTGCTGCCCGGCGAGCTGGCCAAGCACGCCGTCTCAGAGGGCACCAAGGCCGTCACCAAGTACTCCTCCAGCAAGTAGGCCGTCGCCGTCGCCCCAGCCGGCGCCTACCTATCCCTCCCCCCCCCCCTCTCTCGTCCCTCCCTCCCGACACCTCTCGCTTCTCGACACCCCTTTGCTTTCCCTTTGTTAGTTTGGACTGTTGTGTTGTCAGGTGCGTCCCTAACCGATACTGTGCTTTGTAATCCTCTTCTTGTGCTCCTTCGGCCGGGAACCTGTATATAAAAATGTCCGACACTAGCTAGATGCTCCGGTTGGTCCACCCTGGAAACCGTAGTGATGCTCGTACTCATCTTTGTTGGCTTGTCGGCGAACTTTTGTGCGGTCAAGAGTAAAGCAAGTTGTTTCGTGACCTCAACTTTCTTCCCCAAAGATTTTTGGTTCGGGAACGTAACGCCACCGTTATGTACAGTACGTGTCTCACCGCTAGAGTAAACGGAGTCATAGATAAGTAATCTATCCAACTCATGTACCACCCACGCCACGAACCAAGTGAAGAGAACGGAAGAAATGAGTGGCTGGTATGCTGCTGCGCTAATGGGTGGCAGAACATTAGATGGAACGATAACTATGTTGCGTTGCTCTGATCCGATGTACGGCAAACAGCCACTCGAGATGGCGAAAGTAAAAATTTTCCGTCAAACATGGCAAGAAGCCAACGGCAGTGCTTGATGCCCCCGACGGTATGGAGCTATACATTGGACGTCCATGGACCGCCGCGTCAACGAGTTACGTTTCCCACTGCCTCTGTTGTGAGTGAGGCCGGGCGAAACAGCGCCGTTGGCCAGAAGCGCGGCGTCGGCAAATGATTCGTGTCGTCGCCATCGGGAACGGAGAGGAAGCTCCCGTAGTATCGCCGAGTACGCTTCACGGGCGACGGCCACTCTGCAAACTGCGCGCCACGGCCGCCTAGGCAAACTTCGTGCAGCAGTTGTACCGGTCGGCTAAAGACGACGGTAATGGAGATGACGACGAGCGAAGCGTCAGCGCACCTAGTCAGCCAAGTCCAGAACGACGGCGCTGAAGCAGCCAGGCGCGCCGTCAGTTGAGGTCGTCGCAAAAAGAGTGGCCGCCTGAGCACAATTTGCATAGCGCCTTGAATAAAGCCAAAGTACTCGCATCGATTGAGCATCTGCGCAACCTCAGAGTCAGCGCAATCGTAGACGATTACAAATTAGTGTTGTTTACTGCCGCCGATTAATCTAAGTGCGCGAAAAAGTACTGTAGAATAAGTGGCGTTACGTCCGCTAACTAAAAACCTTTGGGGAAGAAAGTTGAGGGAACCAGTTGTTTGTGACGCCCTTGACGCTGTCTTGGTGCCGCGCCGTTCACCCATCTGCTCACTGCGCAGCTGGTGCTGCTGTCCGCCGACGCGTGGTCCGATCCGACCTGTTGGCGCACTATACGAACTAATGGCGCAAAGTAATCTATTTTTGCAGAGGAAATAACTTCGTCTATGAAAACTGGAGCCCAGTTATCGGGACCGACCAATCTCCTTTGTAGTAACTTCTGTTTTTGTCCGCTCTCGTGTGTGTGATCGTTCTCGGGTGGCTAAATTTGGTCACAAGATTTGGAGGTCAAATCTTGATCCAATCGAGCCGATTTTGGTACCATTCGATTCGTCTCGACGAGCTCTTGCGTGGATGTACCCTCTTTTTGGGGGCTTTCTATTATAGTTTTCTGAGAAAATTTGCAAAAACCGGTTTTTTACCATTATGGAAAAAGTTTTGCAGAGTTATCTCGAAAAATAACATCGATTCTAGGGGGCTTTTAGTATGTTACAGGGACAACTGTGGACCATGTGGCGCGCGCGATTCGGTCTCCTGGCTTCAGCCGTTCGCGAGTTATAAAGGGTTGGAATTTCGGTTTCAAAAAATTTCGACTTCAAAACTCATAGCGCTGAATTCCTCCAGCAGAAGTTGCTGAAACCCAAATGCAAGCTTCGGCTATCCATTATCTTCGATTTAAGCCATCACGCGTCACGAAGCGTTGCCGATTTCGTGAGTTCTTGCTCGCCAAAGCTCGCAATTTTTTTCAAAATTTTGAATTCAGGCATATTTGTTTTTGGTGTAGCGCGTTCAAAACTGGACCGAAACCGGCGTGTATGGTTTGGATTGAAGCTCTCGACGAGGCCTACATGGAGGGCTACGAAGTTTTCAAAACAATTACACTTTTTTGTACAAAAATTGTAAAAGATCGAAGTTTTGGTAAAATTTGCACAGTATTTTGCATGTAGTGTGTTCAAAACTGGACCAAAACCAGCGTGTTATGGCTTCAATTGAAGCTCTCGACGAAGCCTACGTGGAGGGCTACGAACTTTTCAAAACAAACTTTTTTGTGCAAAAATTTAAAAATCGAAGTTTTGATAATGTACTTATGCAGTATTTTGCATGTACTTCGTTCAAAACTGGACTGAAACCCGCGTGTGATGGCTGTCATGAAAGCTCTCGATGACGCGCACATGGAGGGCTACGAACTGTCTGAACCACGTAAATTTCTTTGTACTAAAATTAAAAAAATCGAAATTTGGGTGACATTGGTCTTTTCTACAGTATGATCCGAATAGTGTGAGCGGGTTGGGTTTAAATCGGAATGGCAAACTGTAGCACTGCTGGGATGAACGGAAGGAGAAGGGACAACTTGCGGACAGGCAAGAGCACCTAGTTATTATTTGCGTTTCAATATTGAGCTCAATATCATAATATCAATGTTTTCATACAGGTGGGCGTTGATTTTGTGTGGTGCAGGTGCTGTTCCTACCGCGTCTACGGTACGTACTGTTATGATATTTGCATGGCCATACAGTGCTCGCATACCCTGTTTATGGTTGCTGTTGCTGCTCTCAATCTGATTGAACTTGTTGCGTCGAGCTTGTTCAAGCCTCTCGTCTGTTTTGCACACAATTTGGAATCAATTCACACAATTCAGACAAGACAGATGATACTACACACTACTATATTGGCGTATGTAGCCATACTTTTCTATCCAATTCATTCTACTCTTTCTGTCAGTTGCATGTGCCGAGAACAAATCACAGAGAGATACAGAATAGTCCTCAGAAAAGGGTGGGATAGCGGATGAGCCGCTTCTTGAGTTCTGCCGGAGTAGTATATAGTTGGTTAGTTGCATTCAATCTTGGCTTCTTGTTGTCGTGCTACTGTTTCGTTCCTTGCTGCTTCACCGCCTTTTTCTTTCCCTCCTTATTCTCCTCCTTGTCTTTTTCGCCTTTCCGCTGACTTGCCGCGGCCGAAGCTTCTTCGGTACAGCTGCTGCTGGTGCTGTAGTCTGCCTTCTTGGGCGGCACGTTGATCACGATGACGGGCGCCGGCGACGGCGCGCGGGGTCTCGCAGCGTTGAAGTACGCCGTCGTCTGCACCGTTCGCGTCGCCGCCGGCCGTCCAAGCCACGCCCTTCGCACCCACTGCGACCGTCTCGGCCCCGGCCGGCGCTGAAAAATATATACCGGTAATTTCCGATTTTTTTGCGAAGGAATATTCTAAATTATATACTCACTAATAGTTATTTACCAATCTCCTTACTGCCCTGATGGAGGAACAAAATAGTTGGAGTACTTCAAACTAATTGGGGTGCGGTGCTGCGACTGGGACGGTTCACGTACGTGGGCGGTGCGGCCGAGATCTTGGTCGTCGTCGTCGTCGCCGCAGAAGCAGTCGAAGACGCACCAGCCCAGAGCGAAGGGCACGCAGCAGAACAAGACCACGACCACGACGATGACCATCACCACTACAGCTTCGCCCATCGCTGCGTAGCGTTGCTCCCCTCTTAGCCGTAATTCACTCCTATTAAACACAGCAAATGAAGGCACCACTGGAAGCCAATCCGCGCACTTTGAGAACCGGCTGCGGAATTGTTGGAATGAACTAATGGCTGGAATACCGTTATTCCTCCACACTGGGGCAAGGTTGCTGACTTTGTGGGGGGGGGGGGGCGGTCGCAACGCTGCACTTTGTTGCGGCCTGTTGCTGCCGTCTCGTCTCGTCACTCGTCAGACGTCTTCAGCTACGCGATCCTCATGTGGGAGGTGTTCAGCGCCGGCAACGATTCATACCCCAGCATGAGTCCGCACGAGGCGCAGCTGTTTGTGCTGCGCGGAGTAGCCCACGCATACAGCGGTCCCAGGACATGCCCCAGAACCTGGCCAGCCTCATGTCCGACTACTCGGCGCAGGAGCCCGTCCACCCACCGGCCCCACTTCCGCCAGGTCGTCCCGTCGCCTGCCTCGAGGAAAAGCTGCCCCAAGACCTACTTCCCGCTGCAGTCCAAGGCCCATCCGGAGCGCCCTTCTCTTCTAGCCGAGGACTCCGCCGTCCCGCGTGGTGATTCGCGCCCACTCCGCCACTCGCAGCTCTCAACTGTGACTCGCTGTCGAAACGGAACGAAGAGAACGTTGCTGTATACGCGACTTTCTGCCTTTTTCGCATTTATCTGCGGACCATGCGATCAATCTGGATCAACACAGCATCGGGATGGGCGAAATCGAGCGTCTGATATCGGACGGAAGCACTGATTACATCTACCTATACTTGTTTGTTACATTCGCTCTGCGACAATACTGTAGACCATCTCGGGATACGCAAGACTTTCACGTCTGCGCCTGTAGTAGCGTCGGCAGGTGACGACGACGAGCAGCGACCAGGCCTGGAGCGTGAAACAGGCTGCTGCCAGCAAGAAGCCAGCCCCAAAAGCAATCCACCAGTCTGCAACAAGTGGCCCACTTGACAAGAGTTGACGGGCGGCTGTCGACTGACATACCGGAGTTGTCGGCGGGCAGAAGTTTGTCGGCGAAAGTCTTGCCATCGGCGCTGCCAAAGAGCAGGTCCAACTCGTGCGCGTACGGCGAGAGGGCGCGCGTGGCCGCCCGACTGAAGGAGTCGTTCAACGAGTCGGCGTCGAACAGGGCCAGGCAGAACAGAAGTAGCAGGAAGATGACCATGACACCAGTCGACACCATGAACAACACCTCAACGCCGATCGACGTTGCGCTGGCGCGGCAGCCTTTCTAGATCCCTTACCGTGAGAACTACGAACGGCAGCAGGAGGGCGGCACGCTTGCGGCAGAGCGCGAGAAAAAGGCACGTCAGCGAGACCACCTCAAGGACGGTCCAAGCGACCGCTATTGCCGTCAGGACGACCGCCATGAGGCTGTGGCTGGTGTCGACTGGCCTCGTGGGCGTTGATGGGTGGGAGCTGTTGGTACGGTTTTCGGCGGCGTTGCCAAGAGGAGAGCGCCGCAGTCGAAGGTGCTCCGCCAGGTGCAGCACGTCAATGAAGGCGACGATCGCAAAGAGAACACCGACCAGTGCGGTCGCTCGCTGAAACGCAGCAGCCAAGACGCAGACGTGGCCCACTCTAGCGACCGTTGTCTCCACCAGACTCGCCCTACTTCGACGTGACAGCCGCCGAAGCAAGAACGATACTTGGCGGCGTTGGGCTCAAAGCTGCTGCCGCCTTCGTCCGTCTCTGCGGCCATCTTGCTGTGCAGCGCGGCAACGCGGGCGACTCTTTACGCAAGAACCGAAAGACGCTGCCACCGCTCCCACCCATGCAGTTAGACTCGCATCGAGGAACGGCCCGTTGTCGCCGACTGTCCTTGCTCGCTGGCACCTCCTACATAGTCCTACAGAAGGCGCGTATGCGTGCGCACCTTGCGACGAGCACCGGAACACGCTCGTTCGCGTGCTCAATTCGGTGTAAAAGTCGGACTTCGTGGCAGTCCTGTTTGTGAGTTGGTCTGCAACCATGAACGCTTCTTGACGACGTTCACGAGACACAATTACCTACGTGCATGTACAGACTGCAATGTACAGACGCACACACAGCTAATATGTACACATGCATTTATGTAGTCTTGTAATAGCCGGTTGCTCGCGCTCAAGACTGCCATCACATGCAGCAATCGACTCTTGCGATGCACTCCCACTAGTACGGGACATTGTCTCCAGGCGCACAATGCGCATGCGCCGACTCTAGCGCTGGGGCGCGAGCGGTGCATGGGTGCGGCGGCGACGAATGGGAGAGGCTGGCTGTCTCGGCGCCGACGACATGAGCGGCCGTTGCTAGGCAGCCTCTGCGCCAGCAGCGCGGCGGTTGCCGACGCCGACTCGAATTGGCGCTCGTCGCATGGCCGCCAGCGCAGTCGTCAGGGCCGCGCGCTGTTGTTGCGGCGACGCGACGTACGAGAAATCCTCTGGCTGCGTTGCCGTCGCCTCCTCGGTCCACTGTGACTCATAACCAGTTTACAGAAGGACAGAGGTTGTGCGAGGCACGTGTGCTGAGCGAGCGCGGTTGTACTGCAAAGACGCGTTGCGTGTGCAGGCAGGAGGGCACAAGCGCGAGGAGGACCGGATATGCTGTCTACACGGCACGAGGATTCGGGTGAAGACTTCGTCGTTCCCACAAGCAAGAAGTCAGCTGCAGCCGATTGAGGAGCACTTCGCTTCTTACGCGACGCTCGCTTATAGGCGGTCACTGTTTGGTGCTCCCGCGTGCCGATGCACGCCCAGTCTGATAGCGCTGGCTGCGCTCTGCTTCGGCCTCATCATCGCGGTCGGCGGCGTCAGCGCCATCATCGCCTTTCCGCAGGAGAACCTTATTCAAGATGTACTCCTGCTTCCGCGCCACTGGCACTCACTCATGGGTCACTGAAACGGCATTTAGTGGCCGCTCTACATCATTGTCGGTCTCGGTGTTCTCCTCTTCATCGGTAGCATCGGATTCTTCGCGTTCGACCATTTCTTCCTGTCGCAGCAAACGGTACATGAATCGCGCATCGAGTAGTGGGACACGGCGTGGGATGTGGCCAGTGAGAATCGAGGTTTCAGGCGGTGCAACGCTACGAGGAGTACGGTCCAGGCCAGCAGGCCAACTGGCAAGCCAACCAGACGAGCCAGGTCGCTCCTCCGCCCTACGAAGGCCAGGCGCAGACGCGCCCAGGCGTCGGCGGCTACGTCTACAGCGTACTCCCTCCACTCGCACAACAACCGCGTGGAACCACTATCAGTAGTACACTGGACTTTTTTTAGGGCCAGACTGCCGCCACCTCCTCCACTGGCTACTACCCGAGCCTGGCGATGAACCCGTCCTCAGGACCGCTTGCGCAGACGTCCGTCTGAGAATCTGATAAAAAAATCGCCGACGCGAACGTTCACTACTCCATCGATACACAGTTTGCACCCGATACATACTGTAGCTGTAGGGTGACTACTTCCGGTTACTGTAGGTGTTTGTTGTCGACCCCGTGTTTCGGAAAACCGTGTCGTCACCGCTTCACTGCAGCTACGTCAGTGAAGTAGACGCGTGTCGGAGTTCGGAGATGTCATGTTTGCGGAAGGACTTTAGCATGTGACTGTGCACGTGTCGCGTTGTCGACATCCCTCTGTGGGCACTGGAAGAATTCTCTGGCGCCAAGCGCGCGTCGGCGACGAGCTACACTCCAGGCGGACTGAACAAGCGTTTGGCCATGACGCGGCACATGTTACGGAGAGAGAGAGAAAGAGGCGGACGGGACAAGAGGCGCGGTTGAGCGAGAGTCAGCAGAGAGCGCGGCGTGCAGCGGAGATAGTGAGAGAACGAACAGCGAAAACCCAACTCGGACACGCACAGCAACGCAAAAGGCAAACCGTGGACTCCGCGTGTACGTCAGTATGAACAGCCGGGCGTCCGGCTTTGTCTCTGTCCCGTGTCGTCCGTTGTCTACGCGTCGTCGCTTCTGGAGTTGCGCTGTCTCAGGTCGGCCAGTATCTCCTCTGGCCGAATGCCGAACTCCTTGGCGGCGTTGAGGTCGTCGAGCAGGTGCTCCTCCACCGCTCGCATCACTGGAGGAGACGTGTGCGCTCTCACGACGCGAGACCGCGCGACGCCAGTGAGCGAACACGAACCGGAGCTGCGCAACGGCTCGTCGTCGTTGAGCACCACCTGGAAGTGCGCGTTCGACGCCCCGCCGCTCCTCTTGAGTGGCTGCCAGCCGACCAGTCGCTTCTTCAGAGGCTGCCAGCCGACCAGACGCTTCTTCAGCGGCTGCCAACCCACCAAGCGCTTCTTCAGTGGCTGCCAGCCGACTAGAAACGGATACTCAGTGCATATGGTACAATGGTACAATGCCAGAATAAAGGGGACGCGCTACTAGGCCCTTTTTTGTCCGTCAGAGTGCATGTCAACATGCGAGCAGTCGCTGAGACGCTTTCGTAGCGTCCTTACCTACCACTGCATGAGATATAGGCATTTACGACTTCAAGACAAAGTACATACCTACCTACATGGAAAACAACGGCGAATAGTAAACACCTAGTTATGTTTAGGTAAAGCAAATGACTGACCAATCTTCTTGTCAGCGTTCTTTGTGCGTTGTGCAACTTCAACGCTTCGGTCGTAGAACTTGGGAGCTTCCGCGGTTTCTGCGACAGTCGTGTCGGCCCCGGCAAACGCCTTCTGAATCCACAATGAAGAGACAGATTCGACTTTTCATAGTCAACTTCATTACTCATTACCCGCTTTGCATCATGCAATTGTTCGATTTGTTTCGTCAGGGAGCGCAGTTGGCGCTCGATTCCTTTGAGCTAAACGACTGTTCCTGCCCAACGCAGACGGTGGAGCGGAGGCGAGCATACCTTTTCCGGACTTGATCGCAGCGCCACGAGACTGTCGACGTCGGCCTCGGCTCCGCTGCGCTTCACCGCTGCCGCTCGACCTAGACGAGAGACGCTGTCGTTTGAGCCGTCGTCTCGAGGCCGACAACTCACTGTCGGTGACGCCGAGCAGAGCGAGCAAGACGACGAGGACGAGAATCGCGGCCCTCTGTGCCATGTCTTCAGCTACAAGCTACTAGCTAGCTAGGTAGAGCTCCGTCTGCGCAGGCCACGTCCACCGAGAGAAGGTCGCGTCTTTTGTGAGCGTTCGCCGCTTGCAGTCAGTGTGAGCAGTGACAAGCGTGCCGCAGTGACAAGCGCGACGAGCAGCGGCGCCCACACAACTACGCACAGCTTTTCGGCGGCTTATCGCAACGGACGGCGCGGCGCGCTCGTCTTTCGCAATAACACTAAGTGCTCTTGCCCGCTTCAGCCGTGGCCGACGGGCCATCTTCGTTTATCGAATTTGACGTGCCGCTTGCGCATTCCTTCAGAAGAGGAACGATGGGCGCGGTGCGCGCTGCTCGCTGTAGAACCACGGGCTGCGTGAATGAACTGCACTGCACGCCTACCGCGCCGACAGCTGCTCCGCTCAAGTGGTCGCCGCCTTCTTGCGCACTCACTGACTTGGCGGCGAGACCGGCGAGATTAGTCAGGCAACGCGTTCATGCAACGCGCGTACGCCCCATGACTTGCTTGCGGGACAGCGTGACGTCAAAGGCGTCGGCAGGTGCTCCGTCAGTACAAATCTGACGGTGTTGTTCACAAGTGCGCTCATCGCTTGCAGTTTCTTCACGCTCGCGCGCCGAGTTGCGAGTCCATGAGAGTTTGTGTGTGCGTGTGGCATGTGTCACTGCGGGTCAATCCAAGCCTTTGGGTGAGTGTATATTTGTCACACGCGTTCTCGTGGGATGGCAGCGATCATCGACGCTCCGGACACCATAATAGAAGTGTAGAAGAGGTCGCGAGCTCGAAGCGTCGTTTATAACAGCGAAACGGAGCAAACGGGAACGACGTCGACAATTACATTAGGCGCGCCGCCAGTCGCTGTCGCGTGCGCGCGCGCGCGTCATCGGACGGCACTCTTCCTGAGTTGATCAGAGTATGGGAGGCGGCTAAAGGGTAAAGCGCGGCCGCCGCCACCGACACGGCCACGGCTGAGCCGACGGCTCGTCTGGCCCCGGGGCGTGTGTCGAAGGGACGGCAGCCGAGGCGGACGCTCTGCTGTCGGTGCCCACCGGCAGCCTGGACGCGCAGGCAGCACGACGCGAATGTACAGAAGAGAACGAGACGAGAGAGGAAGTCGGCGTCAGCGCTACCAACCCTAAACACAGGGGCGTGGAGCGGGGCTGTGAGGCTTGCCTGGCGCATGATGACGCACACGCGCACGCGGCGCGGTCGCCTCTACTCGCCTCGACGCGAACGGGGATGTAGCTGTACGGTGGGGCGCACTAGCTGAGGTAGGGGGGAGAAACGCCAAGTTCGTCAGATAGGTCTGCGTGCTGTAGGTAGATGGGTTGGGAGCGGTAGTGTACAGTCCGGTAGTGACACAGGCGAACGAAAAGGCTACGGACACACGCTCTGCCCTACACGCGCGCGGTGCGGCGCGTCGACTGCCGACGGACGACGGCTAGTGTCAGTCAGCCCACATGCCTCTGAGGGCTACGACGAGCGTAGTGGCGCAGCCGGGTGCGACGAAGCGCTGCGTCGACACGCCGCACCACGCGATCGCGCTCGGGTGGCAGTTAGCCGAAGGATCGACGGCGAGGACATTAGTTGTGTGAGTCGACGGCGCCGCCACGAGCGGCCCAAAAAAAAACGCGACAACAAACGGACATGAGGTAGTGGACAGAGAGAGACTGAGAGGTCGGTCGCTGAGCTGAGCGCCCTGCCGTGGATTGCTGCGCGCGCCATCGTCGTGGGGTCAGACGCAGAGCGGCGTGTGATGCGTGGCGGTCGCGGTGGCTGAGGCTGGAGGCGCCTGGTCGACGAGAATGCCGCTGTCCGACAGCAGGTTCGGCATCGAGTACACGGCCACGCCAGCGGCCGCGGCCGGCCGTTGCTGGCGCGGAGTGGTACGGACGGCGCCGTCGCTGCAGGTGGGCGGGCACCAGCTGTGCAGCGAGCTGGCCGTCGCCGGACTCTGCGACAGGTCCGAGCTGACGTCGACGCCCACGTCCTCGCCCCGTCTCACTCCAATCAGTCGTCTTTGGACTGGAGGAAAGCCGTCGAGGTGCAACCACGCAAGCTGAACAACGCTCTACGCTTGCCAAATTCTGCCGAAAATCATAGGTAGGTATGCGGAAACTGGGACCTTGTCGTCATTGAGTAGAACGGCACTATCTCCGAGCGGAGTGGCTTCCTCGCCGGCCAGCGCGGAACAGACGGTCGGCTGACTGGCCGGACTAGCCATATCCCCGGCAGAAATCTGGGTGGTCAGCAGTCTGTTGTGGCTTCCTTCTTCGGCGTCGTCGGCTCCTTTGGGGTCGCGAAAGCGGCGCGCTTGGTCGTCTGCTTGGGGCGGCAGCAGCAGGCGGAGCTCGAGCGTCTTGGGAGCGCCGTTCGCGACGCCGTTCATGGCGGCCAAGCCGTCGGAATTGCGTCCGCTCCGTGAGGGGCTCCGTCGGCCAGAATGAGCGGCTCCGTTCCTCTGCGTCCACCGCGTCGATGTTCCGTCAGCAGCACTGAATCGCGCACGGACGGTCGGGACAACGAGAACACGGACCGTGTGGAAATGCTTTCACACGGCGACTCACTGAGAACGTGGCAGTCTCTTGGGTCGGTGTCGACAGCAGAAGTAGACCAAACAAATCAACGCAGCCGTCAGGGCGACAGCGGCGCCGACGAGAAGTAGTGTCCAAGCCAGAGAGGAAAGGCCTTGCTCGGCGTCGTGTTCGTGGAGGTCCACTTCTAACGGTGCCGAAGAGGTGACGTTCGATCCGTCTTTGTAGCGGGCATAGAGACGGACCGAGTAGACGCTGCGCGCTTTCAGACCGAGCAGACGAATGCGCGACTCTGAAAGGACGTCGGCCGAGTAGCTGACGAAGCGCGAGTTGCCAGCGCGGCAGCACCTCCACTAGGTGGGCTAGCGACGACTCGCTGCCATTGCGTCCCAGGGCGGCGCTCCTTGTACAAGACGACGTATTGCAGCGGCGTCGAGACGGGTGGCGTCCACTCGATGACCAGCGACGTGTCGGTCGCTCGTTTGGCAGTCACCGCCAATTCGGCGCCCGCGGCTGCCGGGGCTACGCACTGGTAGTGCCGCGACCAATTCTCCGCTTCGACCGTCGCCACGCGAATTGAAAAGCCCTTAGGAAAATCCTCGGAAAACTGGTACGTTGGCTCCGAGCTGAACAAACGAAAACGTGTGACAGAATGCCCTAAACCGTTGCTTCGCGCTCCACTCACGCTATATAGTAAGCACGATTGCCCCCAAGTGTCGTCTCGATCGTAAACCGAGTGCTCAGACTGGACGGCCATTTCCACTCCACACTCCACTTGCCAGCCAACAAGGAACATTTCAAAAACGTCGGCCGTGCCAAGACAGCAGGCGTCACAGGTGGCAGCGTAGAGGTGCTGTCGCTCGTGTCCGGTTGGGATAGGGTCTTGACCAGTGTGGTTGTTTCACAGCGCAGCTGGCCGCGAATATCGACACCGGCGACTGTCAGAACGTAAGTGGCGTCAGCGGAAAGGCCGACAAGTAGAAGCGAGTCTCGACCAGGCAGGGTCGAGGACTCGACTCCAGCAGGCCCTGTCGCGAATTCGGCTGCGAGGGCGTAGCTGACGTTCACCGTGGCCAACTCCGACTCGTTGGAAAACCGCCAACGGACGAGAACTGTCGAAAAGTTCTGGGCACTGGCCTCGATCCGTGGCGCTTCCAGAGGCGCCGGCTGGCTGGAGGCGCGCATTGCAAATGGCGTCCAGGCAAACGAGCGAAATCGGCCTTCGTCAATGCCAGAGCGGAGCAGAGGAACGACGCGAAACTCGTAGACTTCAACTGCCGCGGTGGCATCCAGGCCGGTAATCAACTTCTCGGTCAAAACCTTCGGCACCGTTAGTCTGACGACGTCAGTGTTGTTTCCAAATGGCCGGTACTCCAAAAGGTACCGTTGTAGGGATTCGGGCCCTCTGTCGGTCGGAGCAGACCAGCTGAGAACAACCGCTCCGCTACCGGCAGCAGACACCATCAGCGGTGAACTGTCAGACGCAACTAAATCAAGAACATGTCATGTGCGTGCGCGCGCGCTACCATGCAAAGTAAGTGTCGGCAAACTCACAGCCGTCAATTCTGATTGTGAGCTCGGCAAAACGTGATGCCGCTGTCTCGCCCGACCCGAACATGAGAGCGTTCGAGCCGTACATGAGCTTGAACGTGTAGTCGGTGTCGCGCAGCGGCGGCCAGTTATGGCCGTCGTCGCTCGTGTAGCGGTGGCGACACAGCCGGCTGGCCGCGTTGCAGCTCGTCCGGAAGTTCGGCAGGCAGACATCCGCCACGAAGTCGTCCTCTAGAACGCAATGGAGCGGCCGCATGCCGTGCGGTTTGACCGGGAAAGAAAGAAAGAGCGGCCAGCCGCACCTCCAGGTTTCCGAAGGCGGCGTGCAACTTCGATACAGAATTTCGTGAGTTGGACGGGCGCAGAGGGCGGCATGAGCCAGCGGAGCGTCACTGCGCCGGTCGCGTGGTCGATGGCAGCGGGCAGCATCGTGACGGCGGCGGGCGCGCTCGTCAGCGACCGCTCGTCCACGTCGAGGAAGCCGACCCGACTGGCGACGCCGACGCCGTTGTCGACGAAGCACTGGTAGACTCCCTCGTCTCGCTCCAGCAGGTACTTGTTCCGAATGAAGACCAACAGTTCGCTCTTCGCAATTTGCGGCGCCTCTTTCTTGGGCAGGAGCTACGGGGCAATACGTCTGCGTTAGCAACACCAGTGGATGAAGAACAGCCTTTTACACGGACCTTCCTGCGGCCGTCGCCGACAACCAGCTCCCCATCCTTGTAGAACTCGACCGTGTACGCGTACCGATTGTCGTCAAAGTCGGCGATTGTGCACATGAAGGCGTAATTGCCCTGCGAGTGCTTGAGCACGTCCACGGCCGACTGCGTCTCAGCCAGCCTTGTCGGCACTGCGACGTTTATCAGTTCCGTTTTCTCACAGGCGTAGCGTACAGTGCTGTACGTACGTGCGTCCGTCGCCGTACTAGTGTACCACCTACAGTAGGCGTATACTAGTAGTAGGTTACCGAGTACGCACTGTGCTACCTTTCACAACTAGGTCGACGGTTTCGTTGACGACGGTGAGATGCTTGGCGCAGAGACAGCTGTAGCGTCCCGTATCGTCGGCGGACACGTCGCGCAGCCACAAGTTGGTGCCGACGAAGCGCGCGTTGCTGCCCATGCGTTCGCCTGAGCAAACGAAACGGCGGCTCCGTGGATACAGTTCCCAAAACGAGTGCGGCGTGCGTACCGTCGGTCCGACTCCAAGTGAGCCGGTCGCATGCCTGTCGACTGGCGACGCATTCGAAGAAGACGTCGTCGCCTATGCTCGTGCTGACTGACTGAGGGGCCCTGAGAAGGCGCGACACGAGCGCCGTCGAGTCGCCCTCGTCGACGACGTCGAGCTGAGCGGCGGCGCGGCTGACGGCCGCCGAGTTGCTGGCCACGCACTCGTACGTGCCCGCCTCCGCCTCCCCCACGCGCGCCATGTGCACAACGCGACCGTGGGCCAAGAGCTCGGCGGCGCCGCTGAATGCCGAGTGACGCACGTGTACATACAAAGGCTGCAGTGCCGGCCACTCGGCCGACCAGGGTACTGTACCTGTTGGATGTGACCTTTCGCCCATTGTGATACCACGCGACGTTCAGATTGTCGCCAGTAAACTCGCAGAGGAACTGCGCCGGCCAGCCGCGCCAGACGACGAGTCGTTCGGGTCGCTTTGAGATTTTCGGCGGTGACTCCAGCCGAATGCTGATCGCATCGCTAATTTTGATGTGCGCGCCGATGGGGAATTCGGCAGCGCAACGGAGTCGGCCGCCGGTTGCGGCGAGAGCGGCGTCGACGACAACGCTGCCGTTCTGGGCCACCGTTCGCCAGGTGCCATCGTCTCGGTAGAGGCGCCAGTGAAGGGACAGCGGCGGCGCACTGTCGACGGAGCAGAGGAAGGTGTTGCTCGAGTTCAGGGCCAGAGCGTAGTCGCCCGCTGGAGGGTCGAGATTCAACTGGACGTCGAGCAACGGCCGGGGAAGGGGGTCGACACTTCCGTCTGAATCACACTCGCGCGCTCGCCACGCTGCGCCCGTCCCGGGGACAGACGATCGGGCGAGCGAGCGAGCGCACGCACGCACGCACGCACGCACGCACGCACGAACCAGTGGATGTAGTGCCAAGCGTCGCGAGCAGGCAGAGCACCAAGAAGACGAGGCGTACGATCCTCGGCAGTCGACTCAAGGCGGGCGGTCTATGCATGGCCCAGGTGACTTGCAGGGCATCGTTTCCAGATGGCCAGCGTTCTTTCCCAAGCCGACGGCGAGCAACTTGTATTCAGGGTGGCCAAATACGCGCACGTATCCTATGGCTGCAAACACGCTTGGTCACGTGCCAAATGCTCGGTCGCTCTAGGCGATGGCCTACTCGCGCCGCTAGGGCCACGAAAAAAGCACGCTACGTTTCGCGAAGGTAAGGACGAGTGAGCAGGCGCAGGGAAAGCAAAACAATGTCGGTGTCGCGAGGGGCGAGACGACTACCAGCCAAGGTCGGCGGCGGCGACGACGACAAGGTGCGAAAGGCGCTGCTCGCTCAGAGACTGCCGCGTCAACGCTGCTGCCACAAACGGCGGCCAGTCTGTTTGATACGAAGCGCTTCGTCTCCCTAAAGAGCAAAACAACCGAGGAGGCCGAGTAGTGAGCGACGGCGGAGTCGGCGGCGGCGGCACAGCGAGCGGACGCGCCTTTGGCGGAGCGGGCGCGCTCCGTCGTCGTCGTCCCAGGCCAGCCAGAGAGCAGTGGGCGAAAAGAGAACGATAGAGAATGGAAAGGGCGGTCGAGGAGGCGCACGCGGCACTGCCTCCCCGCTGTCGACGAGGCGACGTGGCGGCAGAATCGCACCAGCCAGCTCGGCTGGCAGCCGACTACGCTAAACGCCTCTCGTCCTCCTCTCAGCGACTGCGCGACCATTTTCCGCCTGCTGCCGCCGCAGCCGCCGGTCCGTTGCTCGTGCTGCCGCCGCCCGCCGCCTGCAACGACGGCATACGCGCTGCTGCCTGTTGTTGGTTGTCGATGTCGCCTTTCGCACTGTGCTCCACCATCCAGCAGCTCTGATGCCAAACAGGCCCGTTAGCCGGCGCGTGCGCCACTAACGCGTTCCACATAGACGCCAACAACAACAGCGATGAGAGAGAGAGAGGGAGAGAAAGTCTGGCCGCTGACGACGGAATGCGGAGGCGAGATTGTCGAGCGTGCGTCGGCAGTGCGCGCGACAGCGCACCGAAAGCGCTCGTGGGACACCTACGGGCGTACAAAAGAGAGGAACGCGCGAGCGATGTGCCGTTCGTGCCAGCGCGCCGTTGTGCGTCGAGTGGGGCAGGCCGAGTGGGAGGAAGTCGGGCGAGGCGGGGGCATTTCGCCACGGACAAAGCTTAGATGAGAAGCGAATGACGCGGACGACAAACTCGTTGAATCAAACGGGAGAACCAGTCGGCGGGCCGGCAGGCCCAGCGGAGGAGGCGGAGAGGGGCTCGAGAAGCGAAGGAGGGAGGGTGGCAGGAGGGATCTCTGAGCGAGGGAATGGCCGGATGGGCAGACGGCACCGACAGACGCGCGACGACCGTCGAGTTTGCGCGTACGCCGGCCGACGTCGGCGGCGCGACAAGGCAGGGCTAGGGGCAAGGAATTTTTTCGCTTGCCTGCCACGCCACTGCCCTGCCCGCCGCCTGGGTCGACGACAGTCCGCCGCAGCCGCGACCGTCGGCCCACGTCGACGACGCCGAGTCGCGCGCGGCCCGCGCGACTCAGATAGCAACGGCCAATCAACGACGCCCAGCTCTAAGGCACGCGCGACCACACCAACCGTGCAGACGGTCGGCCCCAGTATCGCACTGATTGGTTGGACGGTCACACGCGCAATCGACTCATTCGACAACTAAGCAATGGGTTGCTGAGTACAAGAGCAACTGGGTCATGTCGTAATTGTCGCAATGGTCACGTAAAATCAGTACGTCAATTGCGCTTCCGGTACGCTGGTATGGCCCACACATGCGTGTACAATGTACTGAGCAATGGCGCCTGGACGAAAGTCGGACTAAGGGGGCAAGGAAGACACTTTGGCTAGAAGACAACGGCGTACGAAGTTTGCGTTAGAAGCGGTTCCTAGTTGGCGACGAGCGGTTCGAGTTGGAGAGCGGACGGCCGGTTGCCAACACTCGCGCGTGACGAGATGTATACGCAAATAATGAGCACGAAAATCAATAGAAGCTTCGACGCCGCGTCCACGCACGTCGTCCCGCCGCCGAGGACAAACCAAGCAGGGCGTCCGCCCGCTAGCGCGAAGGCAGAATAGCCGGCAGGCAGCAGGCAGCAAAAGCAGGCGGCCGACTGGCGGGGTCGCGATGTTGGCAGAGCAGGCAAGCCAGCGCCGCTTCTACAGGCCCACCCTCCCAGCGCCTCACCCAGCCGACGACGGCGACGACGACGACGACGACACGAGGGGCGCGAGGCCCAGCGGTAATCGTGGAAATCTACGCTGCTGGCGGCTGGCCAACTCGCGAACGGGCCGCCAACTAAAAGGGGAAGTGAGTGGAGCAGCAGCGGCCGAGCGCGACAGCGTCCGCCCCCTCCTCGTCGTCGTCGTCGCATTGGCCGCTCTTCGCCGACCGGCCGGCGCAGCGAAAGGCGGCCGGCCGCGCGGCACGTGACGGCAGCCGCTCTCGCTTTTGCCAAAGTCAGTCATCGACGACGCGTCGACTGCATCTGTCCGCGTTTGATTGGCGCAACAGGCGACGGTGAAGCGGAGCCGCTGCCAAACCGCGTGTTGCGACTGCCCGGTGGGGACCCCGCAAAATGTCGCGCACGCGCGCCTTGGCCACGTGACGACGACGACGACGACAGGTCAGAGCCGAGCCTACTCATCGGACAAACAACATGCGGAGCCGCGACGAGCTGCCCCACGCATTCCGACAACCGCGCCTACGGTCGCAGCAACGCAGAACTTTACACAGCGAGCACGGCCGCTGCAGCCGTGCGCTGGAAGGCGAGCGGCGAGCCGATACGGTGTCGGTAAACGGCGACAGGTGTGCTGCGTCGTCGTCGGCCAGGAATGAACAAAGGAATGGCACTTGGCGAGGGAAGGGCACGGCTCCGCGATCACTTGCAATGCCGGCCGAGACGGAGACCCATTCGATGCTGGGCGCCCAACCCAAGGTCGTCGTCCATCCTCTCGTCGGCCACGTGCCAAAAAACGCGCGCGCCGCCTCAATGGAGGCGCGGCAGCAAACGATTTCATGCTTTCGTCTGCAATAAGTATGAGAATGTGCCAGCACCACTTTGCGTGGAGCGTCCACGTTGCGTAGAGTGAAAGCCTTCACAGGCACCTTGGCAAACGCACCGAGAGGCAACCGTTTACGGAACTAATACATAGTCCAAATACATAGGCCAAATAACACCAGCGGATATCAATTACCAGCCGTTGCACCAACTGTCAGCGGCCGGGCGCGTGCGCGCGTTCTGTCGACACCTTTATCGCTCCCATTTGGTCAAAAAGCGCTCTAGCCGATCTTGGATGGCTCGAATGTCTCGGTCGGCTTCGACTTGCCGCTTCAAGTCGGCCAAATCGGCACGGCAGCGCGCCTGCGAACGCGCCGACGGCGTCGTACGGGGCGTGAGCTATGCGGCGACTGGCCTCGGCCAACCTGTGAGCCGGTGCCGTCGCTTTCCAGCTCGGCTAACTTCTTCTCCGCGGCTTTGAGGACGCCGTCGGGAAAGTGGACCATGCGAGCTACGTTGAGGCCGAAACTTCGGTCGGACGCACCTGGCGGAGCGGTCACGTTGACCTGGGCGCACTGGCGACAGCACGCCGGCACGGAGCGCCGCGCACCGGGCATTAGGCGGAAGGTCATCATGAGCCGTTCGTCCCCTGCCTCGCCAGAGCCGGCGGCGCCCATGTGCATGCCGACGACAGCAGGCTCGAGCTCCTCGGCCAGTTGAGACATCTCGTGAAAGTGCGTCGCGAAGAGGCAGAATGAGTGGCGCTTCTTCACGAGGTGTCTGCAAGAGGGCCGAGCTCCGAGTGGAGCAGCAGGAGCACTGGATGAGTGGAGCACAGTACTCGGCGATGGCGAAGGCGAGGCCGAATCCGTCGTAGGTGGAGGTGCCCCTGCCGAGCTCGTCGACGAGCACGAGCGAGTCGGCGGTGGCGGCGTGTACGACGACGGCGCTCTCGACCATCTCGGCCATGAAGGTGGACAGGCCCCTCGAGAGGCTGTCCGAGGCGCCGATGCGCGTGAAGACGGCGTCGACGAGCGAGACGCGCGCCTCCTCCGCCGCCACGAAGCAGCCCATCTGCGCCATCAGCGTCGCCAGCGCGCACTGGCGCAGGTACGTGCTCTTGCCGCCCATGTTAGGGCCGCTGATCACGTACATCGACGCGCCGCCGCTCTTGTCTACACGACGACTCTCTCGCTCTCTGCAGCCAAAGTCTGACCCTGCGCCGACACACAAACCGAGATCCAGATCGTTGGGAATAAACGACATGTCGTCCAAGCGCTCGAGACACGGGTGCCGACAGTTCTTCAGGCGCAACACACCGCTGCCTAAAACAGGAACACAAACAGAGAAAGGCGCCGACTGTCGGACGAACCGCTAGGAAGAATCTGAGGTCGGACGAACGGCGTGGGCGCCGTGACGACCACTTCGGCGAAAGCGCAGAGGACGTCGAGGCAACTAAGGGCCTCTTCGGCGACCTTCAGCGGATCCACGCAAGTCGCCGCTATAATTGGGGATGAATAACGCGCTGGTCAGGGACGACAGGCGCGGCGCACTGCACCGGCCGCCTCCAAGAGTTCGTCGACGATGGCTCGCTGGAGACCGTCGTAGTGGCGCAGCAGGCCGCGGTGCTCGTCTGCGAGCGCGGCCAGCTCGCGACTGCGGAACTTCACGCCGCCCGCCTTGTTGGCCGTGACGACGCCGAAGCGCGCGTCGCCGCGCAACGCCTTCTCGTCCTTCTTCGACACCTTGAAGTGGTAGCCGAGCTGCGCGTCCGTCTCCAACCGCACCGACCGACCAGCCTCCAGCTCCAGTCTCTGCGCCGCCTCAAACGCAAACGGGGACGAGGCGTAGACGAACAAGAGAACTACTAGTCTGCACTTTGGCCAGTTCGTCGCGCATCTTGCCCAACAGCTCGTCCATCTGATCCGCCAGCTCGGACAGCGCCGAGTCGACCGAGGGTCGAATCCGCAGCTCGGCACCGTCCCACTCCACCTTCGACTCGACCTCGGCCACGAACGGCCGCAGCGACTCGTCCACGTGCTAGCAACACGGCACAGGGTTCGGATGCAAAGACAACTTCTATGCAAAGACCCAAAAGCTACCTACCGTCAACACCTTGACGTACTCGTCCAGCGCCACGGGGGCGAATCGGTCGGACGAATCCAATTCAGCACTCTTCAGCGCGGTCGCGGTTTTCGCGACCAACTGCGACAGCTGACACACTTGGTAGCAGTGCTGGAGCAAACGAGCGTGAAGAGCCGAGCTGCTCTCAAGCTGCCGACAGCGTGTCCCACCTGCAGGGAGGCGCGCCTTCTGACGAAGCGACGGCAGAGCAGCGACACGTCGGCCAGTCTGCCGAGACAGTCGTCAATGACTTTGGAGCGGACCAAGACGTCGTCGACGAACAGCTGCACCAGCGAGAGCCGGCGCTCTGCGACCAGAGGCGTCCACTCGCCGCGTCGACAAACAGCAGCGCAACCGTCTCGACGATTTACCGATTCTGTCGACGTCCCGCAGTGGTTGCCGAATCCAGTTGGCTACAAACGCATTCGCCGCGACCAGTGGCCCCGACAGAGGGAAAGAGATGCCGAAAAAGGCGTAGTACCCAGCGTTCGTTTTCCACCGAGAGACTTGCAGCGGTTGAGCAGGTCGTAGAGGGTGCCTTTGACGCCGCCGCCTGCACTGCTCGGCCGTGAGTGCGCTTCGCAAGCGAGACCGCTCGCGTGCGCGCCGACTCACCGTAGACGGTGGCGAATAGCTCCAAAGCGCGCACGGCGCTCGCGTCGAGACGAACGAACTGGCCGACGTCGCAGCGGCGCAAGCGGAGTCGCTGAAAGTTCGTTTCGTCCGAGAGCAGGGCCAAGTAGTCCACCACTGCCGCGACGGCAGACATGGCCAACGACAGCGCCAGCTCGTCTGGACAACGAGCGCAGCTTTGAACTCCGACCGACGCACGGCATTGCGAGCAGTTCCTACTAGTGGTGCCGCCGCTCGTTGACGGCGACAACAACCGCTCCAGAGTTTGACTGACATCCGAAGTCGAGAAACTTTCTGGAATGTCGCCGCTGCAAAACGAGCAAATGCAAAGCAAAGGCCCGACTACTGTGCTTGGCCGAGACGAGCGCGACGCCGGCACCTTCGAGAACACTCTCGAACGCTCGTTGGTTCGCAAAGGAGAAGCCTTCTGCGACGAGACACTCCTTCGGGTTTAACTGGGCCAAGAGCGTCTGAAGCGAGACACGAGCGCGCATGCAACCCGCCGCCCCCCCCCCCACCAGCTCCGGACTTCAAAGCCGGAGAAGTAGGCGTCGTCGACAAACTCGGTGACGACGAGTTCCAAGGATTCGGGGCAGTAGAAGGCGACGCCCACGCCAGCCGAGTCGCTCCTGCCGACAATGGCGACGACCGAGCTGCCGTGGAAGCGACAGTCGTTGTCCAAGAAGCCCTTGTCCTGCAGCAGTCTGTCGAAGTCGCCCAGGTTGCCGGGAGAGCCCTACGGCGAAGCGAACGCCACGTCGTCAGCCAGGCGACTGGAGGAGCAGAAAGAACACCTTTGCCGACAGTCTCCAGTTGCCGACGCGGCTGTCGGCGCAGAGGTGCGTCTCGACGCGGCGGCGCAGCTGCAGCAGCACGTCGGCTACGGCTCGCTCGTACTGATTGTTGTTGAGCGTCACGTACAACGAAGCTTCCTCTGCACAGTATACGGACGATGTCGGCGGCGCACACATTTAGAACAAGAACACATTTAGAGAACCTTTTGCTTCGCCAAATCTTTTGATGAGTGCCGTGCTGCGGAAGACTTCTCTGGCAATAATCTCTGCCTGTCGACCCAGACACAGAACGTAATCCTGAAGCGAAACGCAAGGCAGGCTGCTGAGGATCGACACCAATTTTAAAAAACTGACCCCTTTGTCAAAGAAGTAAAACGTCTCAGGCATTTCGTGCGGGCTCTGATAAGCCTTTTCATTCTCTGACAGGCTAAGGTAGTACTTTTGCAGAGACGACGATTCCATAGCTCGCCAACGAGAACTTCAATTGAAAACTCAAAAAATTCAAATTTGCGCCACTAGTTTTTGTGTTGTTCACAACCTCCAACGACGTGTTGCAGCACGGTACTGTATTCGGGTTACTTTAAACTACGCGAGGTGTGCCACTTCCACGCTTTTGCATTATATTCGGGTGCATCGGTGAACAGCGACTTTGTAACTACAGTAAGTAAAGGTTCAACGGTTAAACAGTAAAGGTCTACACAGGGTCTAAACACAGGTATGCTTGGGACTGGGAGCATACCATACAAGGAACCGCATCAGACGCAGGCCGGTCTAAAATAGCTGGGTCTTTTGAGAGGTTGTGACCACTTTGTTTTGTGACTGCACAAGAAGTTTCTCAAAATCTCAAGTCACATGCAAATTTACGTTTGAATTTGGGTGCGCTATTATTACACAAACGAAGCTGCCACATACCGTACCCGAGTAATTGTTTGTTGTTTTCTGAATATGAACGAATTATGCAACAATGCTTTCTTTGCTTTGCTTCTTGGTTTAACGCAGCATCAAATGCGCTGGATCAAATCGACGTCTGTATTCGCCCTTGCCACAGCAACGTTTTTCGTCGCAAGAAGTCACGTCGACTACACCACTAATGATAGTTAAAGAAGGAAATGACATTGCAGAAATTGCAAACACTGGACTATGGTCGAAACGTGAAAGCTCTTGGTGATTCGATGGCCGGCGAAGTCGTTCAGTACTCGTCGTCCGCTGCTTCGTCGTCTTCGTAGGTGTCGAAGCTGACTTCTTCGTAGTCCTTCTCCAGTGCAGCGAGGTCTTCGCGCGCTTCGGAAAATTCGCCTGAGAGGAACGAGACGCGTTCTCGTCCACGGGTACTCGAGCTGGCACCGAAGCAGGCGCTCACCCTCCTCCATTCCTTCGCCGACGTACCAATGGACGAACGCTCGCTTCGCGTACATCAGGTCGAACTTGCGGTCGAGACGAGCCCAGGCCTCGGCGATGGACGTCGTGTTGGACAGCATGCAGACGGCGCGCTGCAGCTTCGCCAGGTCGCTGCCCGGCACCACCGTGGGCGGCTGGTAATTGATGCCAACCTTGAAGCCCGTCGGACACCTGTAAGTGCGCTGCGGACGTCGCAGCCGACAACGCCAAGCGCGATAGGCACGCCAAGGCACGCCAGTGCTTAGGCTTAGGCTTAGGAGTGTCACTGGCAGCGGACCGACCAGTCGACGAATTTGACGGCGCGTTTCGACTTGACGGTGGAGATGGCGCTGTTGACGTCTTTGGGAACGACATCGCCGCGAAAGAGTAGGCAGCAAGCCATGTACTTGCCTGCGGTCGGGTCACACTTCACCATCTGACTGCCCGGCTCGAAGCACAGACTCGTGATCTCGGCGACACTGCCGCGTTCGTGGTAGGCCTTCTCGCTGAAGATACGCACGCGCGCCGCACCATCAGAAGCGATCCAAGCGCTCAGCGGCACGACGCGTACGCAGAGAGGATGGGAGCGTAGGTGGCGAGCGGAAAGTGGATTCTGGGGTACGGCACGAGATTCGTTTGGAACTCGGCCAAGTCGACGTTCAGCGCTCCGTCGAAGCGGAGCGAGGCCGTGATGGACGACACGACCTGCGCCATCAGACGGTTCAAGTTCGTGTACGTCGGCCTGAACTGTCTGGTGGGCTAAGCCAACACCCGCTCAGAAGGTATTCAATAGAAAAGGGACCGCGTGATATCCAGATTTCGGCGGCAGATGTCGTAGATGGCCTCGTTGTCGACCATGAAGCAGACGTCGGAGTGCTCGAGGCCTGTGTGAGCGGCCAGAATGGAGTTGTAGGGCTCGACGACGGCGGTGGAGACGCGCGGCGACGGATAGATGCTGATCTCGAGCTTGGCCTTCTTGCTGTAGTCGACGGAGAGCCTCTCGAGCAGAAGAGCGGCGAAGCCGCTGCCCGTGCCGCCTCCCAGGGAGTGGAACACGACGAAGCCCTGCAGGCCGTTGCAACTCTCCGTCAGCCCTGCGAGTGCCGACAACGCTGCACCCACTGCCCCGTCCTCCTCTCAAGTCACGGCACTGACGCCGGATCCTGTCGACGGCCACGTCGATGAGCTCCTTGCCGATGGTGTAGTGGCCTCTCGCGTAGTTGTTGGCCGCGTCTTCCTTGCCCGTGATCAGTTGCTCCGGATGGAACAACTGTCGGTACACGCTCGTTCGAATTTCGTCTATGAGTGGAGATTCAGTCAGGGCAGGGGTGTCCTTGCCACTCAGTCGAAAGCAGTGGAAAGTGAGTGTCACCTATGACCGTTGGCTCCAGGTCGACGAAGACGGCACGGGGCACATGCTTACCTAAAGAGGCAGAAACACAGCTACAGTATTCTGGGCGCAGAGTCTGCGCTGTACCGGTGCCAGTTTCGGAGAAGAAGGTGTTGAAAGAGTCGTCCTCGCCGCCAACGGTGAGATCGGAAGGCATCTGGCCGTCAGGTTGAATGCCGTGCTCGAGGCAGTAGAGTTCCCAGCAGGCGTTGCCGATCTGCACGCCCGCCTGGCCCACGTGCACGCTGACCACTTCACGCTGCAACGCGGCCCTCGATAGCGGTAACCATAAGTCATAACCACTCTTCCCACTTACCATCTTCATCGTAGCCCACGAGAATCGGAACTTTGAGGGCTGGAGGGTAGGAGAAGAAGAGATCGAGTGAGAGTGATGGAGGCGTCGACGAGTAGACGGAGACGGCGTTGCCGCGCCAACAACAAGAAGCCGTTGCTAAGCATCCGCATAATTGCGAGCCGCTGAATGGCGCGTTCGCGCCTCTCTGTCAGCGAGGCCGAGAAAGCCGCTGGCCCCCGCTTGATTGACACCCCTCCAGCCGTCGACAAAGTCCCGCCTGTCCGCAGCACCGCCAGGCTCCGCGAGACGAAATTTCCTTCGCGCTACAGCTACAAAGAAGCACCGTTGAAGAAGTCGAGTTCTAGCACGAAAACATTGTGGCGCATACGGTACCGTAGCAATTTAGTGTACGGTGCAACATTAGTACAACGTGTGTAGTGTACGGGTGTGGTCGCGCTTGTGTGGGTGCGAGCTTTCTCTCTCTGTATGTATGTGGGTGAATGTATGTGGGCGTCGCGTCGGTGGTGCTCTGCGGGCCGAAGTGTGGCTTGGCTGATAAGGCATTCGTTACCTCGACCCGGAGTGCCCGTTTTTGCTCTTACGCCGCTACCACTCATTAAAAAGTCACGTCAATTTAGTATTGCGTTCCCCCAGTGTCGTCGTGAGTGAAATCGGTGATTTCGCTTGGGTGTATTGAGTCGCGCCGCGCCGTTGTCCTCCTGCTGATTGCATCCGTCAGTGGGGCCCATGTTCCTGTCATCGGCTGGGCGCTCAAGCCGCAGTCGTGCCTATTGATTGACCACTCAGCACAGCGGACGCATGTTCCTCAGCAGCGGTGCCCTTGTTTGAGGAACGCCACGCCATCCGTTCCCATTAGAAGCGTGGCTGGAGAGCGAGCGGTGGGCGATCGGTTGCGCAGTCAGTCAGTGCGTCGGAGGCGCGCCCGCCGCCGCTGCCGACGCGGCCCCGTCGATCGCCGTCCAGGCCGGAGAACCGTCGACTCACTCCGCCCTGCCGGCCCCACTGCCTGCTGCTGACTCATCCTGTCGGGATCGCTCGCTCCTCCTCCTTTCGCGTTCGTCTTTTGAGGCACGCACACACACTACCTACTAAATACTACTACCACTGCCAGCCATCGACAGATGGGCTTGAGACTATTACAGGCCTGCCATCCGGCGTGTCGCTTCTTCTGTGTCTCGTACACGTTTCCATCTGTGTGAAGTCGATGGAGTGAGCGCAGTCGGCGAGAGGAGATTGAATGACTAGTTGCTGCGCCCCGCCATGTCGACCACTGCGGCCGTCTCGACGTCGGACGGCTACGACACGCCCTGGGAGTACAAGAGCCGACTATTCGACGTCGCCCCGCCTCCCGGACTGCGGCGCGTCGACGCCGACGTCTCCGTCGTCGCCGCCTCCGCTCGGTCGCGGCCCTCGGCGCCGCCGCCGCAGCCGTCGAGCCGGCGCTCTCGACAGCTGGCCGCCCTCTCTCCCGGCGCAGACGACTCTCCTCAGCGGCACGACTCGCCCGTCTGGCAGTACCGGAGGCCGTCGCACGACGACCGACCCGTCGCTGACTACGACGTGCCCTGGGACTTGCGCGACGCCGCCGTGCCCAAGCGGCGTCTACGACAGTCTGAACAGGCAGCTGCCACAGGTCAGCACCGCCCCTCCGTAGTCGTGTCCGCCGAGAGCGCGGCCGGTCGGCCTTCGCAACAGCAGCCCAAGCGACTCGTCTCCGTCAATCGAAGGGTCTGGCAGGAGCGCATCGACGCCACCACTCGCGTAAGCACACGGGATGGACCGATTGTTTCGCTAGCACTACGCAACTGGGACTTCGTTGTAGTCACCGGCGAAAGTACCGGTCGTGAAACTCAAGGTGGGACAGCCGGCGGCCGTGGGTGGGCGTGTGGTCGACGACAGCTGCAAGAACGCCTCGGCGGGACCGTCGTCTCAGCCGGCGGCGTCCTACGACGTGCCCTGGGAGTACCTGCACCGCAGTCCCGGCATGCTAGCGCTGTCCGCAGTCGCGGAGCCTTCGTCCTCAGGTGGAAACGCTCTGTCGCTGCTCCTTCCTATCTATCTATAGGAGCGTCTACTCTGAACGTACAGCGCAAGTCGGCGGCGCGCCTGTGCCGCTCAAGGCTGCACCGGAGTCGAGTGTCGATCGGAGTCGCCTGTCGCTCGACATCAAGTCCAGAGCTTGCAACGAACAACCGCAGGAGTCATCCCAGCTGTCTAGGGCTACTCAAGCTCCACTCGAGTCACAAAGGTCGCAGCTACTAGACGTGCAAATGCCGCTGACGAGGCGCATTTGAGCTTGCATTTGAGCTGGTTCCACGGTTGCATTTCCCGGCGAGAGGCCGAGCAGAGGCTGGCCGGCTTCAAGGAGGGCTGCTACTTGGTGCGCGTCTGTGAAGGCAACGTTCGCGAGTACGCGCTCTCGCTCAAGTAGGCCTCGTCTGCCTTCCGTCTCCTTCCTCTGATTTCTCTTTGGAGAAACGAGCCGTCGATGACAGGAGCGCGCGTGGCTACTTGCACATGAAGATCCAGTGGCGACTGGAGGCCGAGCGTCGGCAGCTGCAGCAGCAGCAGCAGCAGTCATCGTCTGCTGCGGCTGCGTCGTCAAAGTGGGCGGCGGGTGGCGACGGCTGGGTGCTGGGCTACTTCAGTCCGCCCTTCAAGTCCGTGCCCGCCATGGTCGCCTATTACACGAGGCACAAGCTGCCGCTCAAGGGCGCCGAGCACATGTGTCTCCTGCGTGCCGTCGTCGACCGCATTCTATGAGAGAGAAGGAGAGAGTGGGAGAGCGGCGGCTGGACGCGACGGCCGTTATCTCTCCTTCTCTCTAGTACGCCATTCGACACTCGACACTCGTCGCGGCTCGTCGTCTACTCTTACGCGTCCGCTTTGAAGCGCAAACTCGAGCGTTGATTGCCCGTTGCTGACTCGCCAAGCCTTGTCCACCGTGATATTGTGCCGCCCAGTTGCGCGCGCTCTGCTGAATTGCCATCCGACGCAGCTGTGATTGCGACCGTGCCAAAGCGCTCTCTTTGCGAGTCTCTCCGCAGCTGATAGCCGATAGCTTCGCAGTGTACAGTGAGTGCGTCGGCCCATTTCCCGGCGCTAATAAAGTGCGTACCCTGACCCCGGTTGCTGTCCGCCTGCCGTTGGAAGCTCGCTTATTCCGGTTGGTTTGACCTTTGGTGACGGAGAGCTGTGAACGCGCAACTCAGATGGACGCTGCGCTTGTCTTGCTCACGCGGACGACCTCGCTGACGCGCGCTCACATCTGCCGGATCCTGAAGGCGCTGGGCGCGCCCTCTGCGCTGCCCACGGAGCTGCGTCGGCTTTACGTCGCCGTCGACGGCGACGCGGCCGAGACACTGTCTGGGGAGAGCGCCTTCAACTTTGCTGCTCATCTATACACGGAGGCGCAGCGGCACTGTCGGCACCTGGACGTTCGCCTCCTGCTGGACACCATCAAGAGTCTGGCGGCGGCCGACAGGCCCCCGTTCGCCCGCTACTTCATCGACTGCCCAACCGAGCTGGTCGGCAGGGCCGTCGTGACGGGCCATCTGCGGCGAAGGGATGGCGCGCCCCTCTGCTCGCTGGCGGCGTCTGTCAACGGAGTCGTTCACACCGAGGTCTCGTCGTCAGCCAGTGCTCGCCCGGCGCGTTCGTCTTTCATCGGTTCGCGTCGCCGGTAGGGAGAGTCGTCGACGCCGCTGAATTCGCCGTCGTTGAACGGCAGTTGGCACTGTCTGCGGTCGACGATCGGCCTGAAGCCGCACCCAGGGGCCTACAGCGGCGTGGTGTTGGGCGGCACGTTCGACCGGCTGCACAACGGCCACAAGGTGCTGATCACGTGCGCCGCCCTGCTCGCCCGCACGCGGTTCACTTGCGGCGTCACGGACGCCGCCATGCTCGACAGTCAGTGCGGCGCCCTCGCCGCGACGACGACTGCCACTCTGCCGGCCCGTTCAGAGAAACTGCTCAAGCACCTCATCGAGCCCGTCGACCAGCGCATCGACCGTGTAGCCGCCTTCGTCGCCGACATCGACCCGACGCTCAGCTGCAAAATCGTGCCGATTGTCGACCCCTTTGGGCCGTCGATCGTCGACTCTGACTTAGGCAGTGCCTGTCGCTCGGTTGTCGCATCCTTGCTGGTGTACGTAAGCGCTGCGCTTGCAGGGGCCATTGTAGCGAGCGAAGAAACGGTCCGAGGTGCGGAAAGCGTGAATAGGAGGCGAGTCGACAAGGTCTGTGCCGTGCTCTCGGCGATGCTGCCGAGTGCTGACGTGCCAGTCCGACCTGGCTTGATACGACTCAGGGCCTGGAGGAGCTGGACGTCTACACGATCTCTATGATTGACGACCCCGCCCGCGGAAGTACGTTCGACAGTGAGGCGAAGATCAGCTCGTCCGACGTCCGCCGCTGTCTCCTGGGCACGATGCTGCGACCGCCCCGCGTGAGTGCTCTCTGCTCGGCGCCTCGGTCGGCACCAGTCGACTCCGCAGCAAAACTCGACAGGAGCCTGCCAGCCGTCGTCAGCCGTACGTGATCGGCCTGACTGGTGGAATAGCGAGCGGGAAAACGAAGATCGCCTCATACTTGGCTGCCTGGGGTGCCGAAGTCGTTGACTGCGACCAGCTGGGCCACGAGGCGTACCTGCCGCACACAGCCGCCTACAATCGGTCAGCCTCAAAGTGCTTCGGTTGCAGCCGACGCTGTCGAATCTAGTCGACAGTTTAGCATTGTCGAAACGTTTGGGCTGAGCGTTGTGGACGGGGTCCGAGGAAACAACATCAACAGAAAGGTTCTATCAACGCTTGTGTTTGGCGAGGAGGTAAGTTTTCCGCCATGTGGAGCCAACAAATTTTTAATTGGCTAAGAACGCCGGTTTCCTCAGGGACGCCGATGCGAGTTGGAGGCGATCGTTTGGCCGGAAATCGCGAGGATGGCCCGAGAAAGGCTGCAGCTGACCGGTGCGTCTCCGTCCGCCCGGCCGTGAGCGTTCGAGTAGCAGCGCTGTCCGATTGACGCGCAGAGAAGAAAGTGGCGGTGCTGGACGCGGCGGTGCTGTTGGAGGCGGGCTGGGACGCGCACGTGGCCGAGGTCTGGCTCTGCCTGACGCCCGACCGCGACGAGGTCGTGCGTCGCGTCACGGCGCGCTCGCAACTGTCGGCCGATCAGGTTGGGCGCGCCCCTCCGCCTGCGTGCGTCTTCTCGAGGCGGACTTGGCGCGGTGCGTCCCTGGCAGGTGAAGCGCCGACTCGCCGCGCAGATGTCGGACGCCGAGAAGCTCTCGCACGCCAACGTCCTCTTCTATTCCCTCTGGGAGTACGAGACGACAGAGGCTCAGGTAAGGCGCCGCAACTCCGCCTCCCCCACCAGTCGCTCCTCCGTCCACGCACTCCGGCGCCGTCGGCACAGGTACGAACTGCCTGGGAGCGGCTGTCGGCCGCAATCGCTTCCGCCCAGACGGGACCGCATTAGGACAATGCGTTTCTTTTCTGAACAAGACTGCTACTATAAGGCTAGCAGCACCTTGAAATTCGTGATACACTTCGCTGACGTAAGATCGCCTATTGCTCGTTCTGTACAGGGTGATGGTTTGCAAACCTCAATTGAGAAAATGGTACCATCTTCGTGCACCGATGACTCTTTGAAATAAAACGCGGACGTGATTTGACCCATGTCGCCACGATGCCGGCGAAGTCGGACTGTCCACAGATAAACGATTACGGCAACAGCAATAACAGGTGTAAAACAGTGTTTTACAATGTTCTGGCGGAAGTGGGGCCGGTGGGTGGACGGGCCCGGGCTCCTGCGCCGAGTAGTCGGACATGAGGCTGGCCAGGTTCTGAGGCATGTCCTGGGACCGCTGCATGCGTAGGCTAGGCCGCGCGGCACAAAGAGCTGCACCTCGCGCGGACTCATGCCGGGGTAGGGATCGTTGCCGACGCTGAACACCTCCCGCATCAGGATCGCGTAGCTGAAGACGTCCGACTTGAAGGTGCATAGGCGCTGCTTCGTTTCCTTTCTTTCTCAATGCGACGTCGTCACCAATGGAGCTACGCTTACTTGACGTTCGTTTGATCAGCCAATTCGTGCCAGTCGCTTTTGTGTCGTTCGTCGCTTGGCCAGCTCAATTTTAGTACATTCTGGTCGAGTCCGACCAATTTGCTTCGTTTTTTGATGATTCCGTTCTATTTTAGGTTTAAACCGGTCCAAAAATATGTCACTCGGAAGATGCGATTCAGGTTGCGTCAGCAGTGATACTCGTGGGTGCGTTTATCGTAAATCGATTTATGCAACGACCACTTGCGTGAGCCGTATTGGCCGCTCTCGCGAGTGACTTGCGATTGTAGCTGCCTCTTGCGGCGGTCACAGGCACAGCTGCAACTGTTTTTATGGAACCCGCTCAATAGGGATTTCCGTTACCACATGCTTTGCAAGCCTTGGTACCCTACAACGGCGTAAGTTGAACGACTCCTGTTATTCAGCGTCTTTTGATCTTTTGATTGTTTTCCTTTGAGTGTTTAAAATTATAGGGTACAATTTTATAGGGGGGGGGGGGGCTAATTATAGGGTTTACGGTAAATACGTAAATAGCGAACAGTAAGTTACTGTAACACTAGATTACTGCGACTGAAACATACAACAGACTCAATAAAGAAAGTTATGTACTTAGTTAAGGGATAGGATAAAAAGTCGCGCACGCTGGCGTAGCCTAGCCCTCCAGTGGCATGTATGCATGGCGTCGCATCATTCGGTGTTCGTTGTATCGTGTCGCGGTGTCTCGCGCTCCGTCCGCTGTCGTCCATGGTGAACAGCGTGTACGTGCTTACTGGGAATAAATAAAATAAATAAAAAAAATTCTGGCGGTATGCACTGTTATGTTTACCCGTCACGTGAGACACGGCTGCGGACTTGTTTGTTGTTGTTGACTGTGGGCCCTGCGACTTGTTGCGTTTACATTATTTTTCGCAGAATACCGTCATTCGCTGGAGCTTCATGCATATTTAAATTTGTTTAATCGATTGAATTGCTTCCGGGCCTCACCTTTGAAGAATGGCACATTAGGCATTTCCGTTACCACATGCTTTGCAAGCCTCGTTACCCTACAAAGGCGTAAGTTGAACGACTCCTGTTATTCAGCGTCTTTTGATCTTTTGGTTGTTTTCCTTTGAGTGTTTAAAAGTCTTAAAAGAAAAGAAGGCAAGCAAGCATCTGGAAGGATGGCCTCCTTGCCGCCGGGCGACATCAACACGCAGCCGCACGCGAAGCTCGTGTACAACGCGCCGTTCGCGGACAAGCACACGTACCACGTGGCGGTGCAGAACGACGGCAGCCGGCGCATCGGCTGGGCCATCAAGACGACGAACATGCAGCGGCTGGCCGTCGACCCGCCGGCCGGCTGCCTCGACCCCAAGGAGTCGGTGCTGCTGGCCGTCAGCTGCGAGGCGTTCGACTACGCCTCCGCCGACACCAACAACGACCGCGTCACCGTCGAGTGGACCAACGCCCCGGAGGGCGCCGCCAAGCAGTTCCGCCGCGAGTGGTTCCAGGGCGACGGCATGGTCCGCCGCAAGAACATCCCCATCGAGTACAACCCCTGATGATCCCCCCCCCCCCCCCCGCCCCGTCTCCGCTCTCCTCCCACACCGACTTGATCCTCTCGCTTCGACTGTGTGATACGCGTGCGTCTTTTTTTTTTTGAAACTGAAATGCCACCAGAAAGACTCATGATGTAGTGCATGCACGGGCAAACTGCAGGTGATGTGTTGTTGTCGTGTGCCCCGCTTCTCTCGTTGGTGGCAATGGCCGGTTCGGGGTGCGTCCGATGATCACACACCGATCGGGTTCCCTTACCGCTTTCTCGGCAGGGCTTTTCAAAGGCGAGCGGGCAAATTCCAAACGCACGCACGCGAGTTTGTGATGCCGTGGTTGTATGATGCCTTGTGTCTGCTCAACTCATGCCAACTCAACTTCTGCTCAACGCGACAAGGCAGCAGATTGTAGCCTGGGGCAGCAATTCGAACGAACACGCATTCGCACGCCCGCGCCCGCTGCTGTGCTTATTCCATAGCCGCGCTGGACGCTGGCAGCGGCATACAGTGGTTCGAGGGAAGCGGTACTTCATGTGGTTTGAGTAGGACCCCGAATGCGGGAAGTGCTGTTTGCACTAAACTGAGTAAACAGCTACCTTTCTCTACTAACGCGCAGAGTTATATATCCTACTCCCATCCCCCGTGCACCACCCCTCCCCCACCTCAGGATCCCCTGGAGTGGCCTGCGCGCCGAGGGCGCCGGCCGCCGCCTCCACCCCCCCACGCACCCCGCACCACAGCCCCCCCCCAGATCCTGACCTCTAGCAATCCACTCTCGCACTGCCCCCCACGCACACCACAACCAGCTCAAGACTCACAGAAGAAAGAAAACACCATCAGAAACAAAATACGCACCAAGGAAGCCTACTCATACATTCATCGATCAGATCCATACGCATACGATTAGTTAGAACGCCACTACACTTCATAGCGACGATTTGCTTCCTCTCAGAATTATAACATACTCATCTGCTTATTAATTCAATACGTATAGCACACGACATCTTCCATTCGATTAACAGATCCCCATCACATAGTGCTTACAGCCACAAAAGCAAGCAACTACACAGCCCCGCCCCATCTAGTCGCAATCACGCTTTTCGCAGAGCTACGCCCCCATTGTCTATATACCAACTCTTCCTTACAGGGCCCGTGCGCAATCTCCAAACAAACAACCACTCGATCGCCTGCGAATTCATTCTTTCATCGCCTGAATCGATTCATTCCGATTTTATGCTCTATCCCTTAGCACCGGTTGTCTATTTAATAATGTTAACATCCTCATTCTTATCTCAACACCACTATCTATAAGGCCTCTAGCCGTCTAAGCCGAAAATCAGCGCCGTCATCCTTCGGCTTCGTGGCTGAGTTTCACCTACACAACTCCTTTCTCCTATATCTTCTCCATTCTTCCTATTCACATCTAATCTCTACCTATTCCCTGCTTCCAAGGGCACGCCACCATTTTGAGAGTCTATTCTCTACTGCAGCACGCTCTCTACTGCATCTTATTATCCATGCGAGCGCAGCGCTTTCTGCTCACGAATGCAATCCACATTTATCGTCTTGTTATCGGCAATTCCATAGTTATCCCATAAATAGAAGCACGCCTAAGCACATCCTCCACCTCCTCTTTATTCTTACACGACCATTTCTACCTTCTCGTCGCAGGTATCCCTATCAACCTTTGCACTTGTCGCAGCTGAACGGCTTCTCGCCGCTATGGAGGCATGTGTGCTCCTTGAAGTGGTGCTTGAGCTTGGACGCCTGCCCGCATTCGTCACACTTGTGAGGGCGCTGACCTGTCGACGATGACGTGACCTGGTGCTGTCGCCCTGTTTGATTACAGTTTAGAACGCCGCTTTACTCGTGAGCCTTCGGTAAAGGAGGGGCAGTGTAAATTAACTGTGCGCTTAAACTGTACAATGACGACTAGAGCGTAGTGTGTCGCCCTGTTTGATTACAGTTTAGAATGCCGCTTTACTCGTGAGCCTTCTGTAGCGGAGCGTAAATTAACTGTGCTAAATTTTAACTGTGCGCTTACACTGTACAATGACGACTAGAGTGTAGTTTGTCGCCCCGTTTGATTACAGTTTAGAATGCCGCTTTACTCGTGAGCCTTCTGTAGGGGAGCGTAAATTAACTGTGCTAAATTTTAACTGTGCGCTTAAACTGTACAATGACGACTAGAGTGTAGTTTGTCGCCCCGTTTGATTACAGTTTAGAATGCCGCTTTACTCGTGAGCCTTCTGTAGCGGAGCGTAAATTAACTGTGCTAAGTTTTAACTGTGCGCTTACACTGTACAATAACGACTAGAGTGTAGTTTGATGTAATTAAAACTAATGTGAAAATGATCAGTCACGCGCGTTTGCAATTGTTGGCTGTGTTGGGTGTCGGCAGGGTACGTGTCGTGTAGCGCGTGAATCAAGCCAAATGTATGGGGAGGCAGAAAACAGTTCATAAACACGTTTTCGATAACAGTCCTGACTCAAATCACTGTAGACGGGCCACTCGACACCGGGCGGGCACGGGAATCGATGTCGCAGACGGGTCTTTGTCGTTGTCGCTTTGCTGCAACAACAAAACGCATGTGTATTGCTTGCTGTTCGTGTACAGGGGGTATTCGTTAACGTGACTGGAGCATTGTCAACGGCGTTCGCGAATACCTTGTGTAATCGAATCCGGCTACTTTTTGAAATTCGACGAAGTCCGGAGGTAACGTGGAGTTCGCGAAGCCGCTTAAACTTGCTACGCTACGTTTTGAGCACGCGCGCTATGCATTTAGTATGGAGTTACACAAATACGTAAATAGCGAACAGTAAGTTACTGTAACACTAGATTACTGCGACTGAAACATACAACAGACTCAATAAAGAAAATTATGTACTTATTTAAGGGTTAGGATCTAAAGTCGCGCTCGCTGGCGTAGCCTTGCCCTCCAGTGGCATGCATACATGGTGTCGCATCATTCGGTGTTCGTTGTATCGTGTCGCGGTGTCTCGCGCTCCGTCCGCTGTCGTCCATGGTGAACAGCGTGTACGTGCTTACTGGGTATAAATTAAATAAATAAAAAAAAATTCTGGCGGTATGCACTGTTATGTTTACCCGTCACGTGAGACACGGCTGCGGACTTGTTTGTTGTTGTTGACTGTGGGCCCTGCGACTTGTTGTGTTTACATTATTTTTCGCAGAATACCGTCATTCGCTGGAGCTTCATGCATATTTAAATTTGTTTGATCTATTGAATTGCTTCCGGCCTCACCTTTGAAGATTGTCAGATTAAGCATTTCCGTTACCACATGCTTAGCAAGCCTCGTTACCCTACAAAGGCGTAAGTTGAACGACTCTTGTTATTTATTCAGCGTCTTTTGATCTTTTGGTTGTTTTCCTTTGAGTGTTCAAAAGTCTTAAAAAAAAGAAGGCAAGCCAGCGTCTGGAAGGATGGCCTCCCTGCCGCCGGGCGACATCAACACGCAGCCGCACGCGAAGCTCGTGTACAACGCGCCGTTCGCGGACAAGCACACGTACCACGTGGCGGTGCAGAACGACGGCAGCCGGCGCATCGGCTGGGCCATCAAGACGACGAACAGGCAGCGGCTGGCCGTCGACCCGCCGGCCGGCTGCCTCGACCCCAAGGAGTCGGTGCTGCTGGCCGTCAGCTGCGAGGCGTTCGACTACGCCTCCGCCGACACCAACAACGACCGCGTCACCGTCGAGTGGACCAACGCCCCGGAGGGCGCCGCCAAGCAGTTCCGCCGCGAGTGGTTCCAGGGCGACGGCATGGTCCGCCGCAAGAACATCCCCATCGAGTACAACCCCTGATGATCCCCCCCCCACCCCGCCCCGTCTCCGCTCCCCTCCCACACTGACTTGATCCTCTCGCTTCGACTGTGTGATACGCGTGCGTCTTTTTTTTTTGGAACCGAAAAGCCACCAGAAAACTCACGCTGTAGTGCATACAGTGCATACACGAGCAAACTGCATGTGATGTTTTGTTGTCGCGTGCCCCGCTGCTCTCGTCGGTGGTAACCGGGCGGTTCGGGGTGCGTGGCACTGTGATCGGGTACGGTAGTTGCCTTCTCGGAAGGGGGTTCTTCAAAGGCGACACGCGGCGACTGGCAAACTCCAAAAGCAAAGGGACTAAAGGAAAGGACGGGGCGAAAAGAAATAGAAAAACCAAAAACAGAAACGAGCGACCGAATTCTTGAACTACAGAGCGGGGCGAGAGGGCGCACATAAATACCACGTCACGGAAACGAAACTAAGCTTTATGATACATGCAAATTTCGGAATTTAACGATCAATATTTACATAAATAATGTAACTAATTAATGCGTGCACCCAAATTACTGAATGCGTGCACCCCGATTACTGAATGAGTGCACCCCCATTTTATGCCCGCGCGCCCCCCATCTTTAAATGATCCCCCCTCCATTTATATGGCGCCCCAACCCATGTCTCTGCGCACCCACCTTTTGTTTCGCACTCTGTACATCTCGCCTTAAACCCACGCACCCACAAGCCCGTGCGCCCAAAAGCGTGGGCGCCCTAACCGGGATAACTAAGCCCCGTCCCCCCCCTCCTCCGCCCCCACTTGGGCCGGCCGCGAATAAGGCGCTGTCGTGCTCTTGGCCCCCTGACGTCTTAGCCCCACCCCGCCCGGCGGGGGACCCCCGTGGGGTGGTGGTGGTGGTACTCCCCTGCGGCGGCGGCGGGGAACCCCAGGCCCCCCCAGCCCCAGTACCCCCCTCTCGCCACGCGCCCACCCCACCGCCACACCACCACCACCCCGACACCACCCCCCCCCCCCCGACGGCACCGCGACCGAGGGTCGCGTCACCAGGCGCCCGCCCAGACACGCCCCGCCACCCCCCCACGCCCGGGCGCAGCCCCGGCACGGGAGACGGGAGGGGAGGAGGCGGGGGGAGCGGAGACGAGGCCAGACGCGGGGCAGAGGCCGAAGCCGATGGCGCAGCGTCTGTGAACACTACCCTCCCACAACCCCCTCCCACCCCCCCCCTTCAACGGCGCGCGCCATCAGCGCCACCCGCCGGCCGCAGACCACCCCCGCCGCGCCAACAGGGGCCGACAAGGCGAGAAACAAACGCAAAAAAGGACGACACCAAGAGTGTAATGTCCGTGTGAAATCCGCCCCTGTGCGCCGCGCCGTGCCTGTCGTGCCTTCCTTGCCCACCTCGTCCATGACTGTCGATCTCCCTATCCTCCCGTGCATTCCATGCAAATCCGCCGTACAACGACCTTACGACCTTACGACTGCCTTTGAGTTCGCGAGCGGCGCGCGTATCGATTAGTGGAACGTCCACTCCCTCGCCACGTGGCCACTCCGCCCGTTGAGTCAGTCTTGCCCGGCCGAGTTTTGGTCTTGCCGAGTTTTGGCTCCAGCCCTTGGCGCGTGTGAAAAGTCGCCCGCCGTGCGTTGTTCTGTCGGATCTGCCGGCGACGCATGTGTGTGCGCCGACTCTACCTCGCCGCCCGTGTTGGTACAAGGAAGTATCGCGTCGGCATCTCCTTGTGGGCTGAGAAGGACACAGCGCCGCAGCGCAGCAACGAGGAGAGGTCCGTTTCCGTTAGCGTGCGCGCCGCGTGTGTCGACAGGGAAGAAGCTAGCGAAAACGCGAGCCAGCTTGCTTTCGCGTCGGAGTCAGAGAGTCGGTCGGCATCCCTACCCGGTACGTGTGTGCGTGAGTCGCTGGGCCCTGCGCAGGAGTCGCCGCCCGCCCGCCGCCGTACGTAGAAGGCCGCGATCTCGTCTCCAGGAATTGTGGGAAGTAGGAAACGCGTGTGTGAGCCAGGACAGAGGTCTGGCGTCGCGCATCGCGGCTGAGTTTTGGGTAGCTCAGCAGCGGGGTTTCAGCCTAAGGTAGGCCCCTTGCCCCGACAGTGGTGGTCCCCCATCCGTTTTCCCTTTGCTTCTTTTCCCCCTTGGGTTTTCCCTTTCCCCAGGATTTTCGTCATTTTTCGTCTATCCGCCATCTTGGATACCGTATTCCGCCGATTACCACACGCTTCGGTTTTCGGTACCGTAGTCTTTTCGAATTCGTCTTATTCGAAGTTACGGTAGTGTCTCTCCCCTCCCGGTACAGTATTCTTCCGTTTACTGCAGTTTTAGGCGGTTGCTTTGAATTTTCCCTTCCATCATGCCGCGTTCGGTTCCGTCACAGCCTCCACAGTGTTGCTATTGCGGACAGTTCACTCCACGCGATGCGTCCACCTGCTCCACTGCTGCTTGCGCGCGACCCATTTGCTCTTCTTGCCTCGACAGCCGCACTGACGCTTCCCATCCTTTTTGCGCCGATTGCGCTCCGCCACCCACCGCTTCCCCCGCGGCTCCCGTGGCCCCGTCTCCTACCGTCACCCTCCAGGACATTGCCGCTCACTTGTCCAACGTGACGCAGCGTCTTATGGCCCTCGAACGCAACCAGTCGCAGCTCGCCTCGCAGCACAGCAGCCGACACGCCTCTCGCGATTCTCACCCGCAGGGTAGTGCGCACAGCTCTCTGACAGATGGCCAGGCCAACAATTTGGCGGCTCAGACAGCTCCGCCTCCCGTTCCGCAGCACACTCGGTCGAACGCTCCGCCTACGCAACGCCTTTCCCCCCCTGCCTACGCCGTGGAGGACAGCCAGTACGACGACGCGTACGAGACACCGGTCTACGACTCCTACCCCTTCAGTGGCGCTGACGTGGGCGTCAACTCTTTTGTGCCGGCGGGAGGGTCCCGAGGTCGTGGCCCCGCGCGTGCACAGACGGCCCAGTCACGAAACGATCAGCGCGCGGCTCAAGCGTCGCCGCGAGGACGCGCAGATCAGCGACCGCCACAGCAACAAAGACATCAAAGGGCAGGACCGCACGAATTGTCGCCGCCCGAGCAGCGCGACATGAATCAGAATTCCCGGCGTGCGCGAACCAATTACCCGTTGCAGCAAATGCCGTCGGACGTGGATCTTTTGGACGCCTCCGAGTGGCGCGAACAGTTCAGCGTCTATCGGAATTTTCCGGCTCAGCCACAAGGCGGCCAGCCCCTCGCGAGTACGGTGGCGCCTTATGCGCGGCTAGCGCAACCCAGTGGTAGGCAGCGCGGACAGAGAGATGGCCTCCAAGATCACGCTCGCGACGAGGAAGCTGACGCGGTACCGTATGCGCAGCGCGCGGAGGAGAGAGAGAGAGTGCCAGCGCCCGCACGACCACGCGCGAATCCGCAAGGCGCTCGCACATCTACGAAGCTTGGAGACATTGGCCGCTTCTACGGAGATCCGAGTAAGGACGGCGATGTCACAGCGGAATTGTTCATGCATCGCTTCGCACAGCGAATGCGCTTGGATCGTGTCCCTCAGGAGGAGTGGAGCACCATCCTGGAGTCCTATCTCGATGGAGATGCGGAGTTGTCCGTGTGGCAGTTGCACCAGCAGTCCGGACAGATTGAACTCCCATTCCACGAGATTGAGGAACTGTTGTTACGCTTGTATCGCGTCGACAAGCACTCGGAGGTAGCTTTCATGCAGTTGTCGAATGTCCAGTGGCGTGACGATTCGATTGACACTGTAGTCGCACGCATCAAGCAACTAGTGCTCAAGGCCTATCCCGATATGATGCCTGAGGCTAGACAGAAGGAAGTGAAGCGTTGTCTGTTGCGTACCGTACCCGCACAGTACCGTACGATTGCCTCGCTCGCAGGTAGGCAGAGTCTGGAGGATCTGGTAGCTGCGCTCACGCACGAACAGGAGTGCGAGGAGGTTCGCCGCTTGCAAGGTGACACACAAGGTAGTGTACCGCAGCGCGACACGCAGGCCATGCAGCCCAGACAGGCAAATCAACAGAACGCAAGAGGCAGAGGCCGAGGATGGTCTGGCGCGAGAGGCCAAAGGTGGTCTGCTCGCAAGGGCCAGAACCAGCAATGGCAGCCCCAGTTCGACAGCAATTGGCAAGAGAACACTCAAAACACGAACCGGTCTTTCTTCCCACCTTCCGCTCCGCCGCAGCAGCAGTTGGCGCTGACCCAACAGTCGCAGACAAGTGCCCCCACGCAGGCTCAGGCGAGTAGTAGGCCCCGGCCTCCTCAGCCGCGCGACGGCACTCCCACCTGTTACAATTGCGGTCAACAGGGTCACTTCATTCGTGACTGTCCCCAACTCAAATCAGGCCAGCAGCGCACTCAGCAGCGCGGGCGTGGCCGCGGCGTTGGCAACGGACGCAGTGGTAGAGGTAGGCGCGGTACCGTAGTTGCGAGCGCGCTCAACGCCGATTACTCAGAGGAGCAGGTAGAGCCCTATGTCGAACATCCCCCTGACGAGCAGGAGGACGAAGAAGCTGCCGACGCGCACGAAGAAACGCAAAGCGAATCGTGGCGCGAGTTCCGATCGAGCACATTGAATCAGGTGGTCGTCCAGACGACGGACAAACGGAGGTCGAGCATCCGCAAGGGCAGTGACGTGGTGACTCCCGGCCCCATCCCAACTGCCGAGCTGCAGCTGGACGGACGTCAGAGATTTCGAGTTCTCTTGGACACCGGGGCGGGACCCGCAATTGTCATTGGCGAGCCTACCGCGGAGAGATTGTTCGGACACCTCGCGTACCCTGATTTCAAACGAATGTTGACACAGGTGCCCGACTCGGCAGTAGCACAGTGTAGTGGCGATTCTCTCGGTTTAAGAGGCCAGGTAGAGGTAGACATCACGCTCGAAGGCGTGACCAAGCGAATGCCTGTCCTTATTGCCAAGCACTGGGCCGCGACAGACACGCACGAAGGAGTCATGGGCACGGCCGCCCTCGTTGACTTCGGCTTCAAATTTGTGTCCCCCAGTGGCTACAGCATTATGGGCGAGGTCCCCATGCCTACCAGCCCCGCGCCCCAGCCAGCGCAAACCGAACTCGCACTACCCGACTCAATGCGCAAGGCCTTAGTGCGCGCAGTAATGGACGCCGCTCGACAGTGCTGTGTCGAAGCAGGGTGGATGAATGGCAGTACTGAGGGTTCCCCCAGGGCGTCGCCCCTTCCAGAGTGCAGTGTGGGTCCGAGTAGTAGCAGAAGCGTGTCGTCGCCTTCGGGTAAGTCGTCGGCGTGTCGAATCGACGCCGGCCCGGCCGCTGTCTATTGGTTGTCGACAAGGAAGCCCGAATTGGCTCTCCCCCAGCCGGCCCATCTCTGTCACTGGTCTCGAAGGTCCCTCAAAGCCAAGGTGGATCCCCTCTTCATCCAGCAAGTCTCGGACTTCGTCAAGGAGCGCGTCACAGAGTCAGGCCAGGACTTGAATGCGTTACGGTACTTGTTTACCCCCAGTGAGGACGTTAGGCAGACTTGGAACCTCGAGGAGGGCCTGGTAGATGTAGAACCCGATGGTACCTTCGTAGTCAGGCGCGACCGGAAGTCGCAGGGAATCGAGAGGCCTGGCGAGGTCCTAGGTACACTACAGGTAGTCTGCGCTAGCCAGTGGAGTGAGTTAGGCAAGCTGCACGACGCTTTGCACGCTTTGGCGCCGCTCACTGCCGCCCACATCGACGCCCAATCGTCGCACGCGCGCGTCGCAGGAATCGATTGCCGCGCGCAAACCAAATTGACACAAGCGCGCAAGTCAAAGCTGCACTCCATGCTGAAAGTCAGTCCTGATTTGTCAGATGAGCAGCGCGCGCAGTTCCTCGAAATGATCAACAAGTGTCATTTGGCGTTCGCAGTTGACGATGAAGAATTGGGTGAGTTCGATGAAGTCCCCGCTGAGATCGACACTGGCGATGCTCGGCCGATCGCCTTGCCCCTTCGCCGCTTCAGGTACCACGAACGCATGGAGATAGATAAGGCGATTGATAAGTTGCGCGACATGGGAGTGGTCCGCGAGAGCACCAGCGAGTGGGCCTCCGCAGTGGTCCCCGTCGCGAAGCCCGACGGCTCGGTGCGCGTGACCTTGGACTACCGGCAGCTGAACAAGGTGGTTCGTGCCGACAGTCACCCCCTCCCACGGCTTGATGACCTGCTTGAACGGTGTGGTCGATCGTTTGACGGCGAACAGTCGAAGCCCTGCCAGTACTTCACTTCGATTGATCTAAAGATGGGTTACTTTCAAGTGAAGCTACGCGAGGAAGACGCGCACAAAACAGCGTTTCGCACGCATTCCGGTCTATGGGAGTGCTGCAGGCTTCCCATGGGACTCAAAACGAGCGGCGCGATCTTCCAACGCATGATGAACCGCGTGTTCAAGGGCCTGATCGACAACGCTAAGTGCAACGTGTTCGCGTACATCGATGACCTCTGTGTTACCACCGTCACGTTCGAGGAACACCTAGCTATGCTAGAGGAGGTACTCCAGCGACTGATTAAGGCGAACCTGAAGATAAGGCCCGACAAGTGCGAATTCTGCATGCGCGGCATGAAGTTCCTCGGGCACATTGTCTCGTCAGATGGGGTCCGACCCAACCCCGCGCGCCTGCAGGGAGTACAGGATTTCCCCGAACCGCAAACGCAGAAGCAGGCAAGGTCCTTCCACGGTCTGTGTTCGTTTTTCCGTCGGTTTGTGAAGCAGTTCGCTCAAATTGCCGCTCCCATTGCGAAGGTTTTGAGCGTGCGGAGTGAATTCGCTTGGGGAGAGGAACAGCATGAGGCGTTTGTGAAACTCAAAGCCGCTCTATTGTCTCCGCCAGTCTTAGCCTACCCTAGGTATGGTCAGCCCTGGTACATCATTGTTGATGGCTGTAAGCTAGGCATAGGAGGCGTACTCGCGCAAAAGGACGAACGCGGTCACCTCCAACCGGTGGCGTACATCAGCAAAGGCTTGAACAAACACGAGGGAAATTACGCCGTCGCGGAAATCGAAGCTTTGGCTGTCATTTACGCGCTCAAGAAGTTCGGCGTATACGTTCAAGGCCAGGAGTTGTACGTAATGACCGACAACAGCGCTGTCACGTTCTTGATGAATTGTAAGAACCCGACAGGCCGCTTGCATCGCTGGGCAGTCGAAATCGCCAATTACCAGCCAAAGTTCATCTATCGCAAGGGTTGTCACAATCAAGCCGCTGACGCGCTCAGCCGTTGCTTTGACGACCACACTGCTAGTCCGAACGTGGGAGACGATCCTATCGTCGAGGATCCCTTCTTCGAACTGCAGAAACGCGAACCCAGTGCGATTTCACACCTGTCAGCACGCAACAGACGAAATGCCGCAATCGCTAGCACAGCCGTACCATCTGACGCATCGATCGAGCAGCGCGCGCTCGCGGAGCAGCGCTCTGATCCCGAACTGGCACGAGTCCTGCGAGACATGGAGACACAGCCGTACGAGAGCGCGTACAAGTGGCGTGGCTACCACATGGTCGACGGCATCCTTCAGTTCGAGACTAAGGATGGCATGCGCAAAGTTGTGCCCGCACAGCTCCGTCGCCAACTCATTCACGAAACGCACTCCTCCCCCATCGGTGGTCATTTTAGCGGAAAACGAACGGCCGAGAAATTGAAACTCGAGTATTGGTGGCCCGGTCTAGTCAGTGACGTCATCGCCTTTGTCGACGCTTGCGCAACGTGTGCGCGGCGCACCGGACAAACGAGTCGCGTGCAGACGCGTCTCTCCCCCATTGTTCCGCCCGACAAACCATGGCAATTGGTAGGGATGGACGTACTGACACTGGAGTCAAGCGAGAGTGGTAACTGCAAGGTGCTCGTGCTGCAGGATTACCTCATCTCGATTCCTCGTCGCTTACGCCATGCCAGACGAGCAGACGCGCACGATCATTCGGCAGTTGACGACGTACTTTATTCCCAGTTTCGGACTTCCCCAAGGTTTGTTGTCCGACCGAGGCTCGCAATTCACATCGACGATCTTCACAGCGCTGCGTGAACAGTTAGGCATTGAGCAGACCCTCACCACCGCCTATCACCCGCAAACGGACGGCCTAGTGGAGCGCGCGAATCAGACGCTGCAAAGTATGCTCGCTAAGACCTGCGCTGAGCAGAATTGTGACTGGGACGAGGTCCTGGGTCTCGCGGTGTTCGCGTACAACTGCCAGCCGCACTCGAGTACGAAGCTCAGTCCGTTCGAAGTGTTGACAGGTAGGAAGCCTCAGTTGCCTTCTGCGCAGGTGCTCGCTCGCGTGCCCTCAAAGTACATGGTCGACTCCGAATCGTTCCTCGACAAGTTGCCGCACGTTCTGTCTCGACTTTGGCGCGAGGCGAAGGAGAACATTGTGCGCGCGCAAGAGCAACAAAAAGCCGCACACGACAAACGCATACCGGAGCCACAGGACCAACGCAAATTGAATAAGGGTTCCAAGGTGTGGTTGCACATGCCCGCCGATGACGACAAATTGGGAACGCCTTATTGGGGTCCGTACGAAATCACATCCATTGCTGACACTGGAGAGGCCATGGTGCAGCAACCCCTGTCGGGGCAAGGGGCCTACCTTAGGCTGAAACCCCGCTGCTGAGCTACCCAAAACTCAGCCGCGATGCGCGACGCCAGACCTCTGTCCTGGCTCACACACGCGTTTCCTACTTCCCACAATTCCTGGAGACGAGATCGCGGCCTTCTACGTACGGCGGCGGGCGGGCGGCGACTCCTGCGCAGGGCCCAGCGACTCACGCACACACGTACCGGGTAGGGATGCCGACCGACTCTCTGACTCCGACGCGAAAGCAAGCTGGCTCGCGTTTTCGCTAGCTTCTTCCCTGTCGACACACGCGGCGCGCACGCTAACGGAAACGGACCTCTCCTCGTTGCTGCGCTGCGGCGCTGTGTCCTTCTCAGCCCACAAGGAGATGCCGACGCGATACTTCCTTGTACCAACACGGGCGGCGAGGTAGAGTCGGCGCACACACATGCGTCGCCGGCAGATCCGACAGAACAACGCACGGCGGGCGACTTTTCACACGCGCCAAGGGCTGGAGCCAAAACTCGGCAAGACCAAAACTCGGCCGGGCAAGACTGACTCAACGGGCGGAGTGGCCACGTGGCGAGGGAGTGGACGTTCCACTAATCGATACGCGCGCCGCTCGCGAACTCAAAGGCAGTCGTAAGGTCGTAAGGTCGTTGTACGGCGGATTTGCATGGAATGCACGGGAGGATAGGGAGATCGACAGTCATGGACGAGGTGGGCAAGGAAGGCACGACAGGCACGGCGCGGCGCACAGGGGCGGATTTCACACGGACATTACAGATGGAAGGAAGGCAGGTACTGAAACAAAGAAGAAGGAAGGCCCCGCTGCGATTCCAGCATGTTGCCATAGGTTTGAACGTTAAGATTGGAGGTCAGCAGTCACGTTTGACTGCGTCACTTTTGGCAGCGACCCAATCCAACAGTCAGCTCTGGTCGATAACAGATCACATGCAAATGAAGGAGCGCACCATCCCATGGAATGCCGACTTGGGTGCACGCATTCATAAATTTTGGGTGCACCCATTCATAAATCTGAAGGGGTGCACTCATTAATAAATCGGGGTGCACGCGTTCATAAATCGGGGTGCACTCATTCAGTAATCGGGGTGCACGCATTCAGTAATTCGGGTGCACGCATTAATAATATTCCCATAAATAATATCGCTCTTGTACCATTGTCATTCCTGCGCCCCCATGCATGCTTGCCTGAACATATTCAGCAAGTACGCAGCATGTTCTACAACAAAACAATCTGAATAGCTGCACAGTTGACCTTGAGAACCTTTTGGTTTGTTGGGGGAGGGGATACTAGCTATCACAATTGTAAGTCACTAACATTATACGCATGTTGTCCGATTGTGGAGGGGGGGGGGGGGACTGCGGTCGGTAATGGATGGCGCATATCGAATGCCTTTTCATCTTCACGTCTTCCCTTCAGGAGGACGACACTGGCCACTAGTTCCGCCAAAGATATCGGTAAAAAAGCCAACCGCAATTTCGGCGGTACACTGTGATAGTGTCAATCTTGTTGTTAATATAATATACTGTATTAAAATTTACATATTCTTTTATTAATACCGTAGTATTTGCACCGTTCTATATTTGCATGTGCTTGGCGAGTTTTCTTTCTGCAAGTGCAGCTTTTCGTTACCTCAGTCGAGTGCTCTGTTGCTTTTTTTTTGTTTTTTATTGCGATCTTGTAATTTCGAGAGTTGGAATGAGCGGAATTAAGAGTAGACAATTTGGATTTGGGCGGATTTCGGCGCCGCCAACTTATTTCGCACGGAGTGCCGCGGGGATCGTCGAACCGCCACACGTGGCGAAACGTCTGTCGGCGGAGGCGATTGAGTCGGCGGTGGCGCAGTTCCGGCACGACGTCGACTGCTATGGTGACGTAGTGTGTCAGTCCGCGCGCGTGGAGAGGCTCTGCGAGCGTTTCAGAGCGATCGCTGGAACCGATGGACGGAGAGCAGCGGCGCGCCGTCTACGCTGCCTGCAGTCGACACGACGTCCACTACAAAACTGTCGGCGTGGAAGGGTACGCATGCGTTCGCCACGCCACAGTGCCATGACAGTCCCCCCCCCCCCTTTGTGCAGATGCAACCGGCGCGTCATGCTGCTGAAGCGCCGCCAGCCGATTTCACTGACGGCGAAGCTGATGTCGGACAAGACGGACGTCCGCCTGACCCCGATGCAGTCCGACTGCGCGGCGCAGCTGCTGCGGCAGCACCCCTTCAGCGCCGTCGAGCAGAGCCTCGTGCTCGCCGACACGCCGCTGCCCAGCCCCCAAGGTGCGCCGCCGTCGGCCGCGCTCCCCCTCCTCGGCCACCGGGACTGACTTGCTTGGCCTTCAGAGGCGCACTCGACCGAGTACCGCCCACGACTGTGCGCGCTGGCGGACGATGCGGCGCTGCTGAGCGTGCCGGCCGCCGTGCCGCCGCCCTCCTCCTTCGTCGCCCTGCCGCCGCCGGCGCGGGCGCTGCGGTTCGCGCAGACGGGCGCAGCGTCGCGTCCGCGTGCCCGTCTGGCGGTCGAGAAGGCGACGACGACGACTGGACGCGGCGGCAAGCGGACGCCGCTGGAGCGCGACCGCCTCAAGATGCCCATCTACAAGCAGCGCAAGGACATACTCGACGCCATCGAGTGGAACCAAGTCGCCATCGTCACCGGCGGCACGGGCTGCGGCAAGACGACGCAGGCGCGGCCGCTCTCAGACGTCGCGCTCGCTCGCTCGCACTGCGTGTCTGAGGCGACGCCTTTCTTCAGGTGCCCCAGTACATCCTCGAGAGGGCGGCGGCGCAGCAGCGGCGGTGCCGCATCGTCTGCACGCAGCCGCGTCGGCTCGCCGCCGTCGCCGTCGCCGAGCGCGTCGCCGCCGAGCGGAGCGAGCGCGTCGGCGCCACCGTCGGCTACCACATCCGACTCGAGAGGAGGTTCCACCGTCGCTCCCTCCCTGGCCCCCCCCCCCTCCCCGCCGGCCCTCCGTACGCGTCGCCGCTTGGCAGGGAGTCGTCGGCGACGCTGCTGACGTACTGCACGTCTGGCGTGCTCATGCGGACGATAGCCGGCAGGTCTCTCAAGGACGAGGTGACGCATGTCATTCTGGTGGGCCACCCTCGCCGTTTTGCCCCCCCCCCCCCACTGGCCAGTGGATGATGGAGCGGCGACGCGCGCGTAGGACGAGGTGCACGAGCGCGAGCTGCGGACGGACTTTCTGCTGACGGAGCTGAAGCGGCAGCTGGGCGAGCAGCTGAACGGCGGCGCGTTCAAGCTGATTCTCATGTCGGCGACCATGGACGCCGACGTCGACCGCCTACAGCGCTACTTCCACGGCGCCGCCCACGTCCACGGTGCGCTGCGCGCTCGCCCTCGCCGCCTCATCTAAGCGGGCCGTGTCTCGGTGCAGTTGCGGAGAAGCGCTTCGACGTGGCCACCTTCTACCTGCCGACAGCGCTGCGCATGACGGGCTTCGCGTCCGCGCTCCGTGCCGCCTCGACCTTCGGAGAGCGCCCGTCGGCCGTCGGAGTGGCGCCTCAAGAGCCGGTCGCGCCGTCGACGAGCAGCGACGCGCTCGTTCGCCGCGACCAACAATCGCAAGGGGAAGAAGAAGAGGAAGAGGACTGGGACGCCGACGTCGACGCCGCTCCTCTCACCGCGGGCCGCTGCCCCTCCGACGACAACTCGTGCGTCTCGCGTCGTCGCGTCGCCCTCACCGCCTCAGTTAGCGTACAGGGCCGTCCGTGGCTGCGTGGAAGCGCGCCTGTCGTCGGCGGTGCGCGTCGTCGACCCGACGTCGCAGCTCGGCGACTTTGACGATGTGAAGTCGCTGTCGGAGGAGGCGCCCGCTGCGGCGACAGCGGACGACGTCGTCGGATCGTCCAGCGCTTTCGTCAGCCGACTGGTCGCGACGACGTCTGAGCCAGTGTTCGAGGGAACACCGCCGTAAGTGCCGCGTCGCATTGTTGCGCTGCGCAGGTGCGCGAAGTCTGTCGCTTGCAGGCAGCGGCCAACTGTGGAAGCGGAAGAGAAGCCGGCGGGAGACTGCGGGGTGGCAAAAGACGCGCAGAAGGCGCCTCTGCCGTTGTTCGAGGAAGACGGCCGCGCCAGTTTCGCCGACCTGGCGCCGGCGCTGTCGGACGAGCAGCTGCTGGCGCGCTACGGCCACGCGCGCGCACTCGCCGGCGACGAGGAGACGAGCAGGCGCGTCGACGGCGCGCTCGTGCTCGCGCTGCTACGCGTCCTCATCGATTGCCCCAAGAAGGGTGCGTGCGTGCGTGCGTGCGTGCGTGCGTGCGTGCGTGCGTGCGTGCGTGCGTGCGTGCGTGCGTGCGTGCGTCTTCGATGGAGATGCGCCTGAGGAGATCGACCCCGCCTGTTGTGCAGGCGCGATTCTTGTGTTCCTGCCGGGCTTCGAGGACATCGCGGCGCTGCAGGAGGCGGTGGAGGGGCTGCGCGGCCTGACGCGCGTCACGCCCGTCGTCCACGCGCTCCACTCGCAGATGGCCGCCCTGCACCACCACACGGCCCTCTTCGACCGACTGCGCGGCAGGGCGCAGCGCAAAGTGGTCCGTCTCACTGGCCCTCCTCGTCTCCCAGCGGCGGCCTTCTCAGCGCGGCGTTGCCCTTTGCGCAGATTCTGTCGACGAACATCGCCGAGGCGAGTCTGACCATCAACGACGTCGTCTTCGTCGTCGACGCCGGTCTCCACCGAGAGGTGCGCGTCGCGCGCGTGCGCGCCCAGCAGCAGCAGCTGCTCGCCTCGAGCGAGACGGACTGCGCTGTCCGTGTAGAAGCAGCACTCGGCCGACGGCAACGTGAGTCAGCTGGTCACGGTCAAGATCGCCAAGGCCAACGCGGAGCAGCGGAAGGGCCGGTGCGTCTCGCGCGCGTCCTGCGCTCCCGTCCGGCCGCCCACGGATGGGCGGCGCTTCAGGGCGGGTCGGTGCAAGGCGGGCTTCTGCTTCCGACTGTACACGGAGGAGGAGCTGGCGGCGATGGCGGCTCGGCAGACGCCCGAGATGCTGCGCGCGCCCATCCACCAGGTGATCCTCCAGGCCAAGCTCAACCTGCCCGCCGACCTCTCCGTCGAGGCCTTCCTCCGCTCCGCGCCCGAGCCGCCCGACGCCCACACGGTCGCCCACTCCGTCCGCTTTCTGCAGGTGCTGCCGAAGCCAGCCAGCCAGCCAGCCCCGCACCCTCGATTGACTGCTTTCCCCCGCTTACAGGAGATGGGTGCGCTGGACGGTGGAGGCGGTCTGAGCCAGCTGGGTCGGCTGCTGGGCCGGCTGCCGCTGGAGCCGCACTTGGGCAAGATGCTGCTGAGCGGCCTGGCGCTGCGCTGTCTCACGCCCGTGCTGGGCCTCGTCGGCTGCCTCTCCTACAGAGAGCCGTGTCAGTGCGCGCTCGCGCTGCGCCGCTCCGCTCCCTCTGGGCTCGCGTCGAGCGGCCGGCCGCCTCCACTTGCAGTCGTGCTGCCGTCGGCCGAGTCGGCGCGTCTGCAGGCGGACCGTTCGCGCGCCCTCTTCGGCGTCGACGACCGCAGCGACCACTTGGCGCTGATCCGCGCCTATCAGGACTTTGAGCGGGCCGCGGCGCGTCGGCAGGACCGCGACTTTTGCCGGCACCGCTTCCTCTCCCACTCCGTCATGAAGATGGTCCAGGGAGTCGTGTGCGTCGACGGACGCAGAGCGCGCACGCACGGACGGAGGGCCGAGTGCGGAGCGGCGTGGGCGCGCTTGCAGGGCTCAGCTGCGGACGGAGTTGCGCCGCATGGGCTTCGTGGGCGAGAACGAGGCGGGCCGGAACGCGCGCGACTGGGACCGCTACAGTCGCGACTGGGCCGTCGTCAAGGCGGCCGTCGCGCTCGGTTCCTCTCCCAGCGTCGCGTTCGTCGAAGACGCCAACCGAATGCGCTACATCCAGGCGGGGTCCGTGCCGCCGGTGTCGTATATACATGTGTCGGTTATATACATGTGTCGGCCGACACATTCATATAGACAACTGATGTATATACGTATACGTATCTATATGTGTCGGTCTATATACATCTGCAGTGCGCGTCAAATTCTCCTTCCTTTAATAATGCCGAAACGGGCGCACCATACGCCCGCCAACACGAAACAAAAACACACCGGCAAACCAGGACCCCAGGGGCCCAGCGGCCCCCCCCTCCATTTTTAAATTTAACTTTTTGATGTGGTGATCTCATTAACTCAACTACCCTACTACCTAATTAAATAAATAATAAAAAACAATAAATACCACCTTTACTAATTAATACCAAATACTTCTACCGATGTGCCTATCACTGTACCACTTCACCCCTCTGCTGCGCTGCGCGGCGGTCCCCTCGCCTCTTTTCTCCGTTTCTCCCCCCCCCCCCCCCCCCCCCTCCACCTCCCACGAGTCTGATACGCGCTCAACACCAACAACCACCCCCCCCCCCCCCCGCCTCCCCCCCCGCCCCCACCTCCCCCCCCCCCCACCACCACCACCCTCTCCCCCTCTCTCTCCTCCCCCCTCCCTCCCTACGTACGTAGCTCCTCTCTCCCTCCCCCCACCCACTTACTCTCTACTTATGTATTTCTACGTAGCCACCGTGCAAGCGAACGAGCAAAGGAAGGGGGGGGGGGCGGGCAAGCCAACCAAAACAGACTTCTCTCGCCTCCCTTCCCGTTGTGACACAGTCCAAAATCTGTCTATCTTTTCCTCTTCAGTACCTCTCGAACACTTGAAAACTAGAAAACACATAAACAACAAACAAATACAGAAACCACACACACACACACCTACACACGTACACAAAACAAGACTCGACGTCCATATCTAGGCCGACACCTACACATATACATCCCCCACCCACACCTCACCGGCCGCCCGGCCTCGACCCAATTCCGTGCCCGCAGCAGGCGGAGCCAGCGGAGCTGCTGTGCCCGTTGCAGCGGCGAGCCTAGAGTGGAGCTGCACAGGGCGAGCTGCGTGAGGGGAGGCGCCGTGCAAGAGGCGCCGTGCCGACAGCCGCTCGATGCCGGCGGCGGCGGCCGCCTCGGTGGGCGTCGGTCGCCGCTCGTCCAGTGGCTCTGCTACGAGGAGCTCGTCCGTCTCAGAGGCCGCAAGTACTGCATGGTGCGTTGGGCGCGCGCCCTTCGATCGATCGATCGGTGGGACGTCTGTATCCCTGGGCGGTGTGCAGGTCAAGACGGCGACTGCGGTCTCGCCGCTGACGGTGCTCCTCTTCGCGGGTCCGTCGAGACTGAGCAGCGAGAGCGTCGAGGACGCCGGCGTCCCTCTCGGACCGGCGCACGGTACTGGTTGCTGCTTCCTCCGCGACACGTCGCCTTCGGCCGGCTACCACTTGTTGTTGTTGTTGCAGAGCAGCACCTGCCGACGTCGTCCACCGAGCTCGTGCCCTTCCGACTCGACGACTCGACCCTGACGTTCGAGCTGCCTCCGCAGGTAGCGTGCGTCCGCTTGTCGACCGTTGCCACCTCCGAGTTTGCGACCACTGCGCTGCGCTGGCCGTGCAGCTGTCGTCGACGCTGATGGCGCTGCGGCTAAAGTTCCACGCGCTCTTCCTCTCGCTCCTCTACAAGCCCTACGTCGTCCACGACAGCGCCGCCGACCGAGTGCGTCCGCGTCTCTGCGCCGCCGCCGTGCCGCATGGTCTGTAGCGCTCGCCATTCCTCAAGGCGCTGCTGCACACGATCTCGACGCTGCTGGCGCTCGAAGAGGAGCGGTGCGGCTTCGCGCGCGTCCGCGACCTCCGCTGCGCCGACTCGGCCCCGTCGGCCGCGGCGCTCCGCGGCTCGGCGGCCGTCGGCGGCAGCGCCGTACTGCCCGTCATCGACGAGGCGTCCGTCTGGGAGGCGGCGACGGCGGCTGCGCCACCGCCACCGCCCTCCGCCTACGGATGCCCTCCGTCCGCAGTCGTCAGCAGCAGCACCGCCGCGGCTCCGACGGTCGTGCCAGTTTCGGTGGCGTCGCTGTCGAAGCTCGACTGGCCGCCCTCCGAAATGATCGCGGCGCAGCTGACGGCGTCGACCGCGTCGAGCTCGGCTGCTTCGGTGATCACGCCCGTTGGAGAGCGGCACCAAGAGAAAGGGGCGGAGGAAGGAAGCGAAGCGGCGCCGCTGCTGGCCTTTGCCTCTGGCGGCTTCTTCGGCGCCGATGGCGGGCAGAACATGCTTCCGCGCGCTTTGCGCAGATCGCTCGCCCAACTCCGCGGCTCCGACGCTGGCGCCTTGGAGTCGAGGTGCGCTTTGGGTTCTGCTGTCAGGTGGTGCTGTTCGTGAGTCTCGCGCGTCTCGTCTGTTCAGCGGCCCGCCCGAGGGGCGCAGTCGGTTGCGAGAGGAGCAGCGGCGGCCTGTGACGCGTCCGCGGTCGCCGGTGCTGTCGGCGGAGCAGTCTGCCTCCGTCTCGGCCGCCTACTCTGCGCTGTCGTCGTCGTCGGCCGGAAGCGTCGTCAGCGCAGCGGTCGACGAGTCGCGTCAGCGCAGGGCGGCGAAAGTGTCGGCGGCGCGCAAGACCGCCTCGCGGACGCCGGCTGCCGCGTACGGCCTCGTCTTCCGCAGTCGCACCCATCAGCGCAATGCCTGACTGCGTGGATGTCAAGTTCGCGGTGATCTCCACGTTGTTGCGTTGGTGCTCGTTCCTTGTGTTCTCTCTCCGTTTTGAAAGTCGCAAGGATGGTTGATAGCCGTTGTAGCAAGGACATTGTACACGAAAACCGTATGACCTACGCAAATACGGTATGAGAGCCCTACTCAACCTTTGCACACTGTACGAGGGTACTGTATAACCTCCCCTCAAAAATCAGAACAGGTTATACAGTATACAATATACAATCGCATAACACGTGGACCCTCGCACCAATGAGCAGTCAGTCCAATTGATGGTTTCCATTTATCTACGAAATCCATTTTCTACATTAGTTTGCGCCACTAGTCTAAACCAAATTCCATGACCGACCAGGCGTCGGAAAGGAGGTTGGCGGCTCGCGCGCGCTTGCGTGTCCGCATCTGCGGCGCCGCGTGCGGAAGCGAACAGATCGCGGTGCGCGGCGCGAGCGAGGCACCGGCAGGGCGCCAAAACAAAATTTTAACTGTATTTTAACAAAGCACGAGCATGAACCACCACGGTTTTTACAACTCCTTTATATACAGTTTCTGGCCGGCTTCAAGGAGGACGAAAAAAGGATCACTAAGCAGAGTTATCGGTTAGGGACGCACTTGACAACACAAAAATCCAAACTAACAAAGGGAAAGCAAAGGGGTGTCGAGAAGAGAGAGGTGTCGGGAGGGAGGGACGAGAGAGGCGGGGGGAGGGATAGGTAGGCGCCGGCCGGGGCGACGGCGACGGCCTACTTGCTGGAGGAGTACTTGGTGACGGCCTTGGTGCCCTCTGAGACGGCGTGCTTGGCCAGCTCGCCGGGCAGCACGAGGCGCACGGCCGTCTGCACGTCGCGGCTCGACAGCGTCTGCCCGCGCGACCGCTTCACCAGCGCCCACGCCTCCGACATGAGGCGCTCGAACATGTCGACGACGAACGAGTTGACCACGCCCATCGCCTGTCCGCTGATACCCACGTCCGGGTGCACCTGCGGCCGCGGCCGCGTCGCGTCATCGCTTCCCTTGAGTCACCACGCAGAATGGCGCACGCACCTGCTTGAGCACGCGATAGATGTGCGTCTTGAAGGAGTCGTTCTTGCGCGCCTTCTTGCCACGGCGGCGGCGGCGGCGGCCCGCCGAGGGCCTCTTGGCCGAGGACGGCGGCCGGCCTCTGGCGCGCTTCTTGCCCGACACCGCCGCCGACGTCGTCGCGCCCTGCTCACCGCCCTCCTGTGCCGTCCTGCGCGCGGTGCGGTGCGTGCCTTCGAGTGCGTGTCGCAGGGCGCGTCGTCGGGACGGCGCATCCTGAGTCCCACGTCCATGAGAACGCTGCTCCAAGAGAACTGCAAGCGGACCATGCAGGAATTCAATCGTATGGATCTGGACGAGAGCTGCACAACGCCCTCCTCCAGCAACTACAGCCGGCGCGTCGTCTCCTCGTCCACGTCCGCGGATCGCACGGAGGACGAGGACGACGACTACGACTGCCAAGACGACTACGCGGCGCGTCAGGGAATGGCCGCGATCTGGGGCGCCACCGTCTCGGTGACGTCGGAGGCGGTGCGGTGGCGCGTCGTCTGGAGGAAGGAGGTGGAGGAGGAGTTGTACAAGCGGAGCGACGGCGGTGGCCCCAGTCTCGACTCGGGCTACGGAACGACGAGCACGACAGCTGACGTCCGCGTGTCGCCAACTGCGCCCTACTGCACCAAGTGGGGCCGCCACTACGCTTGCCTGGAGTCGATCGAGCGCGCTGAAGATCACGTACTGCCACACCGCGACGACCCCGAGCACGTCTACGACGAGTTCGACGTCACTGCGATTCGGAACTTTCCGCAGCCGTTGCCGGCTCCACAATTCACCATTCCACCGCCACCACGACAACCTCCCCCGCCGCTTCCGCGCGTTCTTTGGCGTTAAACCACGATCTTCATTTCGAGTTGTTCACCCTACTGTAGAATACACCGCACCGCATACATTCGACTTTTGAACTTTTAGGTACAGTAGCGCTTCGAATACAAGCTTTCGAAACGGAATATTAGCACTTATTGCAATCGTCGCAATGCAATTCGTTGAGGACACGTCGTTTCAGCGGAAGAGAGTTGGGTGCGTTGCGGTCATAGGTGTAACCGGGAATTGGACCTGGGGGGGAGGGTTCGGGCACTTTCTGGGGGGGGGGGGGGTGGGGGGTGGAAAATCTGGAGGAGGGGGGGGGGGGGTATGGGAAGGAAAAAAAAAGGCACTTTTTGGTTTATTTTTAGTCAAAAATAAACATTAAAAACCCAAAAAAATCCAATTATTAGTAAAAATACACTGTAAATAACCCAATATAGGTACTTTTTGGGCGATTTTTGCTCAAAAGCACCATACAAAACACATTACCATTTTCAGTTTCAAATTTCTGGGGGGGGGGGGGGGTTGGGGGGGGGCGTGGGTAGGGTCAAAACCAGCAAGTGGGGGAGGGAAACCCCCCCCCCCCCACCCCCCCCCCCAGTTACAGGTATGGTTGCGGTTGCTACGGTTAGTTCACGATTTCTAGAGCGCGGTTCGCATTGCATTTTTTGTCATCTCCTGACGGGCTGGTTGGCGGCGAGACGCGCGCAGGAGGTGACGCTCAGGCGACGTCGGAGAAGCTATGGGCCGCCAAAAGGCGCCTCCTCATCTTGCCCACCATAGACGGCGTCCTCTCAATGTCCCAGTCGAAGGGGTCGGCCTTACTGTAGCCGCGTTCCCGCATCACCCTTCTGCAAGAGCGGTCGCGTTGCGGCGCCGGCGAGCGCGCGCGCATTGCCGCGGATGCGGACCTTAGCAGTCGATAGATCCCGTTGTAGTCGGGCCTGGTGTAGTAGTCGAGCGTCTTGATGTTGACAAGGATGTGGACGAACTGTTCGGGCAGGTCTTGACAGAGTTCCTTGTCTGTGAGGCTCGTCTTCATGTCGACGATGTCGTCTTTGTGCTTGAGCTCTCCCCACGGCAGGCCGACGTGTAGTTCGATGAGCGTGAAGACCATGGACCAGAGGTCGTCGCGTCGGCACTGCTCCATGCGAGCGTGCAGCGTGGGCGAGCAGTAGCACGTCGTGCCGCGGAAGCCGACGCGCTCCCGCGGCCTCCGCATGACGGGCGTTCCGTCGGCCAGCCACCGTTTCGCGTAGCAGCGCGAGAGGCCGAAGTCGATGAGGTAGATGCGGTGGCGCGCGGTGGCGCTGGCGCCGCCGCAGCCGATGGCCAGGTTGCTGGGCTTGAGGTCGCGGTGGATGAATCCGGCGTCGTAGAGGTTGCGCAGCGCGACGAGCGTCTCGATCGCCACCTTCAGCGTCGTCCGCAGACTCAGCCGGCCGCCCGGCTGCCGTCGGCGCAGCTCGCTCAGGCTCGGCCCCACGAGCGACATCACCAGGTAGAGATAGTCCAATTCGTGGCCGTGCTCGAACACCCTGCAGCAGTGGCGACGGTACTGCTCCTTGCGGTTGAGTCGTCGCAAGATGATGTACTCCATGCGGAGCACGGTGTCCTTGCTGCGGTGCACGGCTTCCAGCTTCATAGCAAACCGTCTGAACGACGCGGAATCGCGCTACACGTATCATCGCAGCGCACGGCCCTCTCAAACCTCTGTCGACGACTGCTGCTCTCGTCTTCGGATCCGTTGCCGACCGTCTGTCGCGTTGGCGTGCCTGACGAGAGGTCGGAGGAGCTCGTCTTGCCGGCGTTGACGCGCTCCAGAGCAGTGACTTCGTAGACGGCTCCGCAGCCGCCCTCGCCCAGCTTTCGTGCGATCTGCAACAGCCACCGCTGGCGCTTGACTTCGCTCAACAACGATTCGCAGAGCAGCCATACTTCCCAGCGCTGCTTGACGCGAAGTCCCGGCCGCAGGTTGGCAACGTCCGTGGTGCGGCGACCGCACCGACGCCTGCCGCGTCGCTTGTCGGCCATGTCAGCCAGGGTCGTGTCAGCTGGCGCTCCAGTGTCTGCTGGCATCACTGGCTGGCGCGCAGCGTCTATATTTATCCCGCCACGCACAACTTCCAAGTTTCTTTCAAGCGAATAACTACTGAAGCGCTACTAGTCATACCTGTAACTGGGGGGGTGGTTGGGGGGGCTGCGGGCCCCCCACTACTTTTCAACCACCCACCCCCCCACCCCCCCCCCCCCCAGAATTTTCCCAAAGGATTTTCGTCATGTGTAAAACGATAAAGGTGAGTAACTGTTGGTGTTTTTCAGTGCTTTTCAGTGTTATATGACCATAAAACAGCTAATAACACTGTTTACACCCTTTTTATACCCATTTTAGACCAAAAAGTACCATTATAACTCAAACAATGGCCAGCTACCCCCCCCCCACTTTTTGCTCCGGAGACCCCCTCCCCCAAAATCGGCCAGCTACCCCCCCCCCCCCCTTGCCAGACCCAGTTACAACACCCCACCCAATCATCGGAAACGCAAGTGGGTCTCAGAATATAGGCGGTAAGGAGAATGCAAAGGCTCAAACGCAGGGGGCGAAGAGTCAACCAGGGGGCCGAATGGTGGCGCGGAGGACAGCGGCGGTTGGTTGTCGGGAGGCTGGCAGCCGCCCGACGAGTCGGCGGCGGCGTGTCGATTGCGCAGTTGTGTGGCTGTTTGTTGACGTTACGGTGGGACCAGAGTGGGAGCGACGGCATCTCTGCGGTCGGCGCCAAGCGCGCTCACGTCACAGCTCCCTCGCCAGTCTGGCGCTCGCCAAAGACAGGACAGGACGACGGCTGCCGTCGTGAGCCGTCCGCAGGAAGAGGCGACGTCGACAGCGTCGCCGACACGTCAACTGCCAGCGGCCGTACGCGCCGCTGTGTGCGGTTTCATGTCGGCCGATCGCGGCCGGACGGGGGAGGACTTCTGGCGTATAATAGTCGACGGGCGGGTCGCCTGCGAGTGGGGGGCAACCGAGTGGCTGTCTGCTCTGCCACTCCTGGCTGGTCGGTCTATAAGTGTCTATAAGCTGCTTCGGTTTCCAGCCACAAAATTGTTTTCTCAAAAAATTGATTTGCTCGAGCATTAGTATACTGCGCACTGCGCCAAGTTCGATGTCTGCGCACGCGTCGAAGAGAAGAGCGTCGGCGCCTGCTAAAGGGTCGGCGTCTGCGGCGCTGCAGGACGAGATGGCGGAGGCGGAGACGGCGCTCCGGCGCCAACTGCAGCAGCTGCGCGAGGCGCTCGACGACGTCGGCTTGGAAACGGAGGGCGGCCGGCGAAGCGGAGCGGCGTCAAAAGCGGACGCCGACTGGGTGTCGAGCGCGCCTCCTCTGGCCGCCGTCTCCGACTTCTGCGCCCTCTTCAAGCCACTCTACGTCGAGCAGTGCCAGCAGAAGCTCGAGGCCCTCACTCGGAACTTCGAACGGAGTCGCGTCCCGTCCCAGCCCCCAACTGAGGCCGATCCGCCGCAAGCCCGTGACGCCGCAACCGACTTGGCCGAGGAAGCGGATGCGGCGGCCAAGAACGCGATCGCGGGATCACGCACGGCGCAGCGACAAGTCACATTCAGCAGAAGTGTCGACGCCGCCGACGGCGCCACTCGGCTGACATGGTCGATCAGCGGCCACACACTCTCCAACGCGGACCTCGAGCCGACGCACGCCGACGCAACTGAGCCGCGTCGTCAACCGTGCGCCGAATTGGAAAGCAGCAAGCAGCCGACGGAGGTCGCCGTGTCGTCGCCGTGTCGCAAAGTCCCAAGTGCATCACCGACGACGACGGCGCAGGAGATCGCTTTCCTTCTAGCGCTGCTGAAGACCGAGCTGTCGTCTGCTGCCGAGGTGCTGCAGCGGTTCAAAACGCTGTCCAGCAGGAAGCTCAACGACCAAGGAGAAGCGCACTTGCTCAACAAAGTCGATCAGATGCTCAATTCGGTGCAAGTCCTGCAAGAAGACGTCGGCCGACTTCAGCAGCAGCCGGAGAGCGAAGATAGACGGCGAGCCAAGCCCACTGCCCCTGTCGTCAAAGCTGATCAGCTCTCCGTCGGCAGTGAAGTCTTCCGGCGGGCCGTCGGGGACACGACGACTGATTCCGAAATGGCCGCGGCACCGCGGAAGAGCAGAAGCCGACGCAGTCGAGGGAGCCGGGCGGATGAGACCGCTCCGCGACGGACAGCCAGGAGTGAGGACGAGTCGACGGCGTCGGTCAGAGTTGACCGCGAGCCGAAAAAGTCGAAGCGGTCGGCGTTGCTCAAGAAGAGTCGTCGTCAGCCGGCACCGCAGCCGTCGTCGTCCTCCGAGCCACTCGGCGTCAGCGGCACGCCGACACCGCAGACGGTGCCGCCTCTCTTCAAGAAGACCGTGCCGCCTGCCGCAGGCGCCGCCAGGAAAGCGACGGCGATGACGGCGGCGAAAGGAGCTCGACCGCCTCAACTCAAGCCTTCCAGGCCTCCCCCCACAAGGCTGCCTGCGGCGATTCAGCCTGCCCAACAACAAAAGAAGGCTGCCAGCAAACCGCCTCTCGCGACAGAACCGGCGCCGGCTCCGGCGAAACCCAAACCAAAGAAGTGTCGCATTTGCTGATTTATTCTCTTCTCCGCGACAACTAATTCGTGGTTTGAATGCGACTATGCTCACTGACTAAACACGATTCTGGGCGTTATCCAATTGCTCTTTTCTTTTCTGAGCCCCTTTATTTCAATATATATATATATATAAGTGCGAGTAGAAAACGAGAAAAGTGCTCGTAGTACATTCATTATTCACGAATCACGAGTGCATGTTGTCCATAGGGTACCAGTTTCTATAACTTGCTGCAAAGATTACGGTACTTGTAGTATTTGCGCCTATTACAGTATTTGGACTCCACTATAGTATATACTAAGTAATATTTGCATATAGCGCATGTATGATTAAAATTTTTGAAAGGAGTGGTCGAATATTTGGTGAACTGAAATTTGGAAAGCTACGAGGAGTGCGTGATGGACTCTCACTTGTCTCTGCTGTGCCGGTTGAAGCGGAAGCTGCGGCGTCAGCGGCGGGCGAAGAAGGGCTCGCCGCCGTTCTCGCGGTCGGAGTTGCGGCGGCGCAAGTGGCAGTGGAGGCACTATCCCGACGGCAAGCACCTCCAGGCGACGCCCTTCAACGCCAACGTCCGCGCCTTCTGCTGGCCCGGAAAGCGGGGCAGCAAGCGGTCGCCCTTCCGACCTTCCTTCCTCTGCAGAGTCGGCGCCTTCTCTTCGTCGCGCCGCTCGCTCGCGTCGCCGAGAAGCGCACGCGGGGCGCCCTTTGATTTAGCGGGACCGCTTCCTTTACTTCCTCGTCCAGAACTACGAGCCGGTCGCGAGGACGACCCATCCCGCGTTCGGCGAGCACTACGTCGGCGACGTCGTGAGCGCGAACGGAAGTCGACTGCCGCGACGCATTCAAGACGCCGTGGCGCACCTTGTGGACGACGACGGGACCGACAAGCCGACAGGTTCGTTTTGAGTCTGTCGTCTCACTGCCGACTGAGTTGTGTGTTGTCTGTTGTTGCAGCAGCAGACGGCTGTCTTTCGAGCAGCTCCTCCCCGTTGCAGTCGGTGCTTGACTGTACCCTTCAGAACGGTTTCCAGCGCTCCAACAACCTCCTTTGGTGGAACAAATCGGCGCTTTTGGTACTGGCTTTGGTGCTTGTATTTAATTAGCTGGACCGCAGACACCGTGTAACGCACCGAACCGTTTGTAGCGGGCGATGAATTCGGCAGCCAGCGGAGCGGGTTCGGCCGCGCAGTGCGGTCAGCTGATCCGCGTGCAAGCGGCCCACTCGGCGAAGCTGACCTTCTTCCTGGAGCTGGAGCCGCGCACGCGCGTGCGCCGCGTGACGCGCGCGCCGGCGGCGGGCAGCGACGCGCACTGGGCCGTCAGCAGCGTCGTGCACCACGGCGTCCTTCCCGCCGCCGAGGCGCAGACGGCGCGTGACCGACTCGTCGACAGCGCCCTCCACGACTACTACAGTGGCAACGAGGCGCGCTGTCAGGTTGGCCAGTGCGCCAGTCGACAGTGTCAGCTTGTGGGTGGATATTGTGCAAGTGGGCCTTCAGCGTTGGCTGGCGGGCGACGCGGCCGACATCGCGGGCGACGAGCGACCGCTTTACGGGCCGCCGGCGCTGGCAGACGGGCCCGAGGCGGAGTGTCGACGTCGCCAGGAGCGGCTGGAGCGATCGATGGCGCGCTCCTCGCGACGAGCGGCCCAGCGCGCGAGGTCGGCGGCTGAGTCGGCGCTGCCCTACGACCCCGTGTTCGGCGACGTGCTGACGGAGGTGGGCGCCGCGTTGACGAAGGCGCCCAGTCGCGACAGCCTCTGCGGCTCCGAGGCCGGAGACCCGCCCGTCGATCCCGGTGAGACGCTTCCACAGTCGACCCACCCGTGACGCCCTCCTACTCTTCCTCCTCCTTCCCCATTTCCCGCTGCAGACGGTGTTCGTCGGTCGGAGGTGGTGACCCTGGCCGCGTGCTGGTCGTGCGGCGCCGACGCTGCCGCCTCGCTCTTCTGGGAGCCGGTGGTGGGCGACGAGCTGACGCGTCTCTTCGTCAACCGCGCCGAATGCGCCTGCAACCTGGCGAAGCTCTGCCACTGCTGCTCGCTCCTCTGGCGTTCGGCGCGCCACGAGCTCCAGCTTGAGCTGGCCGTCGTCACGGGCTTGGCGGTCGACGCGCCGCCGCTGCCCTCTTCTGCTACCGCCGAGACCGTCGCGCAAGTGGGCGTCCCATCTTTGAGTGGGCCGGCATCGAGATCCTTCGCCTGCCTCGTCATCTCTTCAGATGTTGGTCTACCTGAAGCACGTCCGTACCATACTGGACGGCGGCGTCTCGGCCAGTTTGGTGGGCAGGACGAAGGGCTGCGGCGGCGGCTTGGAAACGTACCGGCGAATGCTGCGGCTCTGCTGCTTCATGCTCGACCACTTTGCTGACGAGCAGCGCCGCGTCGGCTGTCTCTACGACTGCGCGCAGGAGCAGTTGCTCGACGAGACGCGCCTCTTCGTCCAGGGGCCACACAGGGAGCTGGGCCGACGCTGGCTCCGCCGCTGCTACGAGTCCGTAGGCGCCGGCCCCCTCCTGACGGCCGACGACCGCTGGCGGACGCGTCAGGCGCTGCTCCGCCGCCTCGACGCGCTCGAGCGGCTCGCGCTCACGCTCGCCTTCGTCGGCAGGGCCGAGGATCGCTCGTTCGCCATGCAGGTCTGTCTGCCGCCCCTCTTCGTGGCGCCGTCGCCGCCCGAACAGTGGAGGCGGGCGCTCCGGTCTCAGTTCTTCGACAAACTCGGATTCAACGTGCCGCTGCTCGAGGCGATCTGCCGTCGCCGCTTCCGCGAGACGCTGCTCAGCGGCACCGACGGTGGCGGAGGGCGGCCTGTCGACTTCTCGGACCTGCACGGCTGCTTCCTCGACCGCCACTGCTGGCTGCCGCAAGAGCGGCGCAACGGCGAGTCCGCGCCGACCGTCGACGCCCAAGTGGCCGACATGCTCAGTCACCCGTCGGTGGCGGGCCGCTTGGAGTCGGTGAAGGGGAGGATGGCTGGCGAGCTCTCCGACGCCCTCTTCCACCAGCGACGCGTCGACAGTCGCCGACGGCGCAGGCGCTGGCGCGACCGCGTCCGCGCCTACTTCGACAACGAGCACTTGGTGCGTAATACGTGATTTGGCTTGATTATTGTGAATGCGGCATCCATCCGCCCGTTTCGGTTCAGAACAAGTGTCCCACCTTCCTTGTGGACCTGCCACAGCAGTCGACAGCTGCGTGCGCCGCTGTTCGTCTAACGACTTACCGTGAAATCACCCGCTCCTGAGGACGTGCTTTTAGGCTGAGGACGATGGTGGTGCCGACTCGCCGACGGCCGACGAGGAGTTGTCGACCGTTCTGCTGCCGTTTCTCGTCGAAGGCGGAGAGGGGTGGACGGCGCACCGTCCGCGAACGCCGTACGCGGAGCGCGCGGAGGCGCGGGCGGAGAAGCGGCAGCGTCGAGACGCGCAGCTGCGCCGCTTCTTCAACGACATCGGCCTGGACATTCCACACGACTACGGCAGTGGCACTGCTGCTGCTGCTGCTGCTGCTGCTGATGCTGCTGACGGAGCCGAATTCCAGACGCGACGAGAAACTCCCAGGGTACTCAAACGCGAGCGAGACAGCTGACGCGTCAACACTTGCTGCCCTCACCGGCCCGCGCTCGTGTCGTCGCAGGTCGACTACGAGGAGTTGGCCTCTCTGCTGTCCGGTGCTTCGGCGCGTCCGCAGTCGTTGGGCGCCGGCCGGCCGACGCGCAAGGCGGCCGTTGTGTCGAGGGGCGGCGGGGCGCCGACGCGCGCGCGCAGGCGACGAGGTGCCGGACCAAGAAGTGCGTCTCTGTCGGTGGAGGGCAGGGCGGTGCGCGTGCCGAGCTGAGGCCTTTGCAGAGCTGGCGTTCGCGAGCGGCGGTCCGATGCGTCTCGAGCTGGAGGATGGCTGGGCCACGGAGGCCGAGGAGGAGGAGCAGCAGCGCCAGGACTTGGCCAAGCAGCGCGCCGCCTTCGCCAAGCTCAGAGGCTCACTCTGAGAGGCAAACATTGACACCGCGGCCCCAGACAGACAGTGCAGCGCTTCGCGCCGGCTGTAATCAAAACGTTTGTGTCGGACTTGCGAGCGTGTGCACAAGCATTTAGCCATGCCGCCGTGTACCGTGTGTTTGTGCGCGCGTCTTTACGTACTTGCCTCGAGTTGACTGCAAAATGAAACGAGAAACGCAATGGAGTTCGATTTGCTGTCTCGATTTTGACTGAGCTCCTAGGAAACGTTCTTTCCTTTCCGTTTTTTTTTTCATTTCCGACTAGAGATGAACACAAAGCGGTTGGATAGGGAGCAGCAACAAGGACTTCCGTGGGCCCAAATTTTCGAACGAAGCCGAACGAGTCCGCCCTGCGCGAACGTCCACCCGCTTGACGTGCATTTTACTCGAGTCATTCGACGCCCATGTATGCGATCGCTGTTCGATTGTCGTCCTGTTGACGGGTAGAAACGAACGGAACGTTCATTACAACATTCTCTGCTGCACAATCGAAGAGTGCAAATTTGTAGGTTTCGAAGAATACAGTATCCCTTAAATTACACAGTGTACTAATTAGTATTTATCTTGTTGCGAATAAACTAAAGTACATTGTAAAGACTGAAGACCCAAATAAGTAACTTCTTTCAGCATTTTGTACGTAGTTGGTTGGTGCGTGTATGGTGCGCTATGGTATAATGTTATGAAGCGAACTGTACAATGGCACGTGGATGAATGCCATGTCGCTTTTGTTTCGATTTTTCTAATTTCCGTTTTTTTAGTTGCTACGCAGCGACGAGACTTCGCATGTGCCCCATTTATGTCGAGCGTGGATGGAGCGGACAAGGACGAGTATCAGGGGCGGCCATATCGATTGGTGGTTGGGCGGCTTCAGTCGTCGCCTTCGCCCTCTTCGTCGTCGTCGCCGTCGTCCTCCTCGTCGTCGTCTTCGTCGCTCGCCTCGCTGCTCTTCGCCTTGGCGCCCTCGGCTGCGGCCGCGGCCGCGGCTCCGACAGCCGCTTCCCGCTCCTCCTTGGGCTTGGCCGACTCGTCGGCGGCGACCGCGTGGGCGGGCTCGGCCGGCTGCGGCGCCTGCTCCTTGGGCGGCGACGAGGGCGGCTGCTTGTCGGCGTCGGCGGGCGCTTCCGGGGCTTGGGCGGGAGCGGCGGCGACGGCGGCGACGGCGACGGCGGCGGCGGCGGCGTCGGCGGGTGGCGCGGTCTCCTCCTTGTCGGGCTCCTCGGAGTAGAGGACGGGGATGGGGCATCGGCGCGCGGCCTTGACGTTGGCGTGGTCGGTGAGGCGCCAGAGCTTGTCGGCGCCCAGTCCGTCGTGCTCCTTCTCGGCGGGCTTGACGGCGAGCATGACGGTGAAGCGGTCCTTCTTGCTGAGCCCGGCGCTCTTGGGATCGAAGGCGCGGCACAGCAGCGCGACGTGGCCGACGGCGCCAGCGGCGACGGTGCCGAAGACGGGGCGCATCTTGAAGCGGTGGGGCCGGGTGCTCTTCATCTTGTAGATCACCGCCTCGGCGCCCTCGTTGCGCAGCTGCAGCTGGCGCTGCTGCTCCCGGCCCGCGTAGGGCGCGTGCCACTCGACCTTCTCGAGGGAGACCGACACCGCCTCCAGCGTCCCCTTCATTCTTCCTCTCGCAATTACTACCAGCTCGAATCCTACTTGTCACGTGTTAGTAGTCAACGCTAAACAGTGACACTTGTACGTGGTTCGCTACTAAAGTGTCCCACACCGCAACGACGGGCACTTCCTCTCCGCATTCTCCACGTGGCACGAGCCACTACCTACTCATCGTTGGGGAGTTAACGAATAGAAGTATGGTTTGAGAAGAAACAATTCTCCAGTAACCTGACAAGTGCGAAACTAGGAGAATTCGTAGGTGCACAGTCAGAGCCCATTGTTTGTTTGTTTTTTCCAATCCATTTCCTAAAGCACTCAAACATCGCTCTGCCGGACAACACGAAATCGGCTGCAAACCCAGCATCTGTTGCGTTCAATGGTTGAATTTAAAACGTATGCGTCTAGCACAATGCCTCTAAAGAAACGAGCGCAAAGATTTGGACAAAGGTCATTGTACTGTACACACGATTACGTTTCATGTACGGTAGACACCTATACGTTATACATTGTACCCTACAGAGTACATTGTAGTGCACCCTTGAACAGACGGTGAATTTCATGCTCCTAATAGTCTTACTTTTGCAGAAAATCCCTTAGTTTACGACAACGCCGAGGCGCCTGGCATCCGATCCAGGCGATTCCACCCTCGAGGCAGAGTGCCGCTTGCGCACTCTGTCCGCCACGCGTCCATAGATGCAACTGGGTAGTGTGTAGGTACAGGCCACCCCCGCCCCAGCTTTAGTCAATCCTGCACAAAAAGTAGGACCACCCCCCAGCTTTGGTCGAACCTGCACTCATTTCAGGTTAGCCCCATGGGTGAATGTGTTTCTCATACTTCCCAAGGTGTTTTTCTGGCCTGTGAGCAGTATTTATTGTACAAATATCAAAAATTTTGACTGCGTCGCAGAATTTTTTTGCGCCTACAGACCATTAGACCATTTTGGAGTCTTTCGAGTGCGTTTTCGACCAAAAATTCACCAAATTGCGGAACGCAGTGACCGAGCGCTGAGCAAGCACGCACGTAACTAGCCCGCGAACAGAACACAATGGTGTCGCCGCGTAGTTTCCTAGTCGACATCACCCACAAGAACATTGCGTCAGCGCTGCGGTTTACTTTCGCTTTTATTCGCTGTTCTTCTTTCTCGTTTGGAGGTGACGACGATGGCTCCAATGGAACCAACGGTTCTTGAGGAGAGCGCGATTCGGAAGCAGTTCATTGACTACTTCTTGGCCAAGCAGCGGCATAGCTGTGTCCACTCGTCGTCCGTCATTCCGCACGATGATTTGTTGTTTTGTATTCTTTGCCGCAATTTCATGCGTCGTTTCGTACTTTATTCAGAACTAGCCGCTTCAACTCAGGACTCCTGCTTGAAAAGTGCTCCAAAGTGGTTCAATATCAATATTAAGGAAAAATTTGCAGGTGGCTGCAAAAAAAGGTGAATATGTGACGCTATTTTGTTAAAGTCCAGTTTGAAAAAGAGGGGTATTAATCAAGGCACGCCTCAAGCCACTTACGCTTTGCAGCTGATCAACTTCAGTTTGAAGAAACCGTGTATAAAAACTGAGCCAAACGCAGCAGCACGTCACATATTTGGCATTTTTTGTGTTCGCGTGCATAGGAAGGTGCAGTGGCAATTATTAAGACCTACACACACTGCACTCATATATGCCGCATGCCCGAATGCCACTTGGTTGTGAGACAGACAGGAAGGACCGCATGACCGAATGCCACTTATGATCTTGCACATGGAACACGATGCACGTGCAGGCTCGCATGCACGCATGCACGCAGGCACAAGATGTAAAATGGTGCATGGCACTATGCAAACGTTGTAGTTCATCATTGGGTGAAATGCCAAAAGGGGAATGACAAATGGAGCCAGTACAGTATGTATGCCTACACATCACTAACTGTGGTGACAACCCACATGTCACAAATGTTAGCAGGGTGCCGATTATTTATCGAGGAAGTTTGGCTGTGCCAGGTCCATGGTAATGGCCAATGGCAACGCATTGTCCGAGAGAGATGAGATGTGAAAGGGTTGCTGTTGCGTTTTGGCTGAATGAGGTGGCTCGCAAAAAAAATGCCAAATATGTGACGTGCTGCTGCGTTTGGCTCAGTTTTTATACACGGTTTCTTCAAACTGAAGTTGATCAGCTGCAAAGCGTAAGTGGCTTGAGGCGTGCCTTGATTAATACCCCTCTTTTCAAACTGGACTTTAACAAAATAGCATCACATATTCACCTTTTTTTGCAGCCACCTGCAAATTTTTCCTTAATACAGTGTTTTTTCATAAGACAAGCATTGATACGCAAAACCTATGCAGGCACGCACGCACGCTCGCACGCATGTATGCACGCACGTGTGCGCGCCCGCAAGTACGCACGCTCGCACGTACGCACGCACGCTCGCACGCACGCACATACGGACATCAGCAGCAGACCAGAACGCACACATGCCCCAGCGTACCAAAAAAAGCAAATGTACCGTGTCCAGTGGAATCCCTCAATCGCAGTAGGAGACACGCATCGCATAGAAACGCGCCAAAATCGGTTCAGATAATCAAAAGTTATAGGCGATCAAAAAATCCAAAATCCGCGCTGATACAGTGTACACCCAGGCAAAGAAGTGTGCCGCGCGTTACTTGCGACCGGTCCGACGGACATGCGCGTACGATGGCGAGATCGAAGCGTGTGAGCGTGTGTGTGCGCGCATGCGCATGCAGTTTTGCTATAGTGCTGCGCCATAAGCGGTACATTATGTGCGTGCGTGCGTGCGCTTGCAGTTGTGCTATATTGCTGCGTTTTAGCATAGTGATGTAAAGTATGAAAATGATCCCTATGACTAGGCGGTCAACTTTCGTGTTTTAACCAAAATGATCCGGCCTACCCACATCGAGTTGTTTGTGAAGCAGCCCATTTGAAGGTGTGCGTGCGTGCGTGCACATCTGCAGTGCCATATTGGTTCGTCGGAGCATAGCGATGTAAAGAATCAAAATGATCTATACGTGCAGGCGGTCAACTTTTGTGTTTTAGCCGAAGTGATCCAACGTACCCACATCGAGATATTGCGATTTTCCCAAAAGTGAAAATATTTTGGTGCGTCGGAGCGCGTTGGCACTAAGGAATGAAATGTTCCCCACCAATCGGTGATCAACTTTATTATTGACCTCAAAGCCATCCGAGCTAACCACTCCGAAATATCGCCGATTTTTATTAATTTCCCAAGAGTGTAGACATATTGGTGCGTCTTGGGTGACTAATTTTTTCAATGGGGTCTATTCCAGGTCATGGCGATCAACTTTCTCCATTATAGCGAAACTCTCAGATCAACTATTGAAGCGCCTATAGAGGACAAACTTTTGCCAAAAAAAACAACTATGTCCGAGAAAAATCGTCAAAATTGACCATAGCTACACATTGCCACGGCATAGAGCCGAATGCTTCGGGCGACAAGAATCCCACCATGAGCCTCCAAAACCTGAAAAGTTTCATGCAGATCTATATTATCTTTCACGAATGTCGGTACAAAAACCTGGCAGATAACACGAAAAAAAAAGGAATCGCTTTCAAAACATTTTTGGAACTATTGACCCCCTACAGTAAAACAAAGAAACGCGTTATGGCGCGTTCGATGCCCCAGGAGAAGGCGGTTCATTTGAGCCATAACGCGACGAAATCCGTTCAGGCAATCAAAAGTTATAGGCGATTGAAAATTCGAAAATGCGCACTGAACAAGTGGTCACATATTAGGGTTGTACGCTGACGCGTACACCCTGATTTTCATGTCCTCTGTGATGACTCATCATCAATACAATGTGTCATAAAATCATGCTGCAAATGCTCAGTTGAAAAGCAACAATGACGAATTTGTAAAGTGCTGCAGAAAAGCCAAAGGAAGTCAACCAATGCAACCAATGCACTTCTGCAATACAGGAGAACAGTTTACCTTTTTTGTTGTAACGCTTTATTCTTGCGTCATTACATTGCTTGTGCTGACTGACTGACTGACTGACTGCTCGGTAGGCTGCTATAAATAATTGCACCGCAAACATTTGAGCGCCATTGAGAAACTAAATAATACGTTTCTTCTGAAGCTCCTTGACCGCTCTGTAGAACTCGTCGAAATTTGTGAACGGCCTCTCTTCCTCTTGGAGCGACTTGCCGAAGCGGCGTTCTCATCCTGCCTGCTTGTGCAAGGCCTTTGGACCTGCTCTAAGCTAGGAGCGCTGTCCAACGCTTCCGATTCCCTTCCGGCGCGCCGTGGGCAAGCGTTTTCTGTGGGCTTGGGCTTGAGTCTTCCTTACGTCGTTTTTTTTTGGCAACACACAATTGTTGCGTCCGCGTCCACTGCGTCCGAAACCTAAGCGAAGCCTAAGCCTAAGCGAAGCATAAGCCTAAGCCAAAGCCAAAGCCTAAACATGGACTGGACTAAAGCAAAGTCTGGACTAAGCTTAAGCAAAGCCTAAAATTAAGAAAGTGTTCATCGGACGTAGCGGACGCGAACGCATCAATTGTTTTCAGCCGTTTTCAACACAAGAAAAGTAAAACAACGCACCACAAAAACGCTAACACTAAAGCATGGTCACACCCCATCCTCAGGCTTATGCTTAGGCCCAGGCTTATATGCGTAGGCTTACGCTTAGGCATACACGCGTGTGCGTGTGTGTGCGCGCGCGAGTCCATGCGTGCGTGCGTGTGCGCACGTGCGTGCGTGCGTGCGCGAGTCCGTCTGTGCGTGTCTGTGCGTGCGTGTGCGCGTGCGTGCATGCGTGCGTGCGTGCGTGCGTGCGTGCGTGCGAGCGTGCGTGCGTGCGTGCGCGTTCGCATAGGTATGTTCATGCTTTTTTACTTTCAACTTGCAACATGAACCATATTCTGTGTGTGCATGCGTGCGTGTGCGCGCGTGCGTGCGTGCGTGTGCGCGAGTGCGTGCATGCGTGCGCGTGCGTGCGTGCGCGCGCGTTCGCATAAGTATGTTTGTGCTTTTTTTACCCTCAACTTGAAATATGCAACAACTTGCAACATTTACAATTTGCATATTCAATGTCTCATATCTTGTGATTACGGTATCTCACAGGAAAACGGATGTGATATTCGTGATCAGCATGGCCGATTACGTATGTCCCAAGCATTTTTGACACTGAATTCTCAAATTCGATAAAACACATATGCGCAATTTGCATATCTCCCAGATTACGGTAGCTACGGAAAATCCGGCCACTGTAGGATGGTAAAATGTGCCAAGCCAGCTGCTCACAAAATTTCCGCTCAATCAATTCACCACAACTCTCTGCGCTGCATTGGAGACAGGGCCCGTATGCTGACAGATTTTCCACTCTAATTCGAGTTAGAGCGCTCTAATCTAATTGGGGTTCGCGAACGATATGCCACTTGTATCCTTTAGCACGCAAGAATTAGAGTGGTGTAAAATTGGATTAGAGCGCTGTAATCCAATTCTAGTGGCTACTCTAATCCAATTCGAGCGGCGCGCGTGCATAAGATTAGAGTGCCTCCGACCACTCTAATTCAATTGTTTACGAAAGAATGGCCGAAATCTTGGCGCCAAAGCGTAAGGTGTTTCGAGATGAATATGATCCGCTAGAGGCACTGACGGATGTTGAGCTGTACCAGCGTTTCCGCTTCGACCGTGACTCCCATCCGAAGCCTTTCGCGCACGCTCGAGCCGGCGCTGCTGAGGGGAGGACAGTCGCCAGGCCGGCAGCTCGCGCCGCATTTCCAAGTGTGCGCCGCCTTACGCTACCTCGCCTCCAACGACTTCCAGCTGGACATCGCCGACTCGCTGCACATCAGCCAGTCGGCCGCGTACTGGCTGGCCGAGTGCTCCACAGCGTCGTCGACGCCCTTGTTGAGCAGGCCGCCGACTTCATTCACTTCTCCGTGGACGAGGAGGAGCTGCGCCGACGCAAGGAGTCCTTCTTTCAACTGGCAAACTTCCCGAATGTCATCGGAAGCGTTGACGGTACGCATATTCGCGTGTCGCCTCCGAAAGAGGAGGAGTTCGCCTTCGTCAACCGCAAGCGGTACCACTCGCTCAACGTGCAAGTCGTCTGCGACCACAAGGGCAAGATCACCCAGGGCCCGGTTTCAACACGTGATGAAACTTCATGATCATGGATAATGAATATTATTGCTATTACTTCAACTGTAATGTATTTCGGTTTCAGCACCGAATTGGGGTTAGAGTAATGAACGTCACGATCGTGCCAAGACCCCAAGCGCAAATCGCGTCAAGACCAAAGCGCGCTTTTAAAGTTTTAACGTACTCCCACGCATTCCGTTGTTTCGAAGCAGAAGTGGGGTCCGACGAAGAGCCTTTGATCGCGTTCACATTGTCGAGGATCAGCCCGCACAGCCTCACTGAGTCAGGGCCGGAAATGCGGTTCATTTTTTAGCGCTGCCTCAATTTTAAAGGCTCATTAATTGCTGGAAAAGATTTACCGCAGCGCAAAACTGATTTGGAATCCATGCGCCCCCGTTGTCCCCGTGGCGCATTGACCTAACACTCCAATCCAATCCAATCCAATTCAAAGCACTCTAATCCACGTTGTCAGCATACGGGGCCAGAGCCCACAAACAGCCCTACTACTGTAGAAAAGGATAGTGCTATATCTTGTCATTACTGTAGTGGATGTGAAAACAAATGCCAGAGTCGTGATCAGCATTGTCAATTACATATGCTCATACTGTTTCGCCCAATTTGTAACATTAACCATCCACAATTTGCATATTCAATGTGCTGTATCTCGCGATTACGGTATCGCACTGGAAAACGGATGGATATTCGTGATCAGCATGGTCGATTACATATAGACCAAGCAGAATTGACACTGAATTCTCAAATTCGATCAAACACGTATGCGAAATTTGCATAACTCACGGATTACGGTAGTTACAGAAGTGCCACTCTTATTTTGACGGTGAAATGTACCAAGGAAGCTTCATACAAAATTTCAGCTCAATCCATCCAGCACAACTCGCTGCGCTGCGTTGCAGACACACAGACAGACAAACAAACATTGTGCTTTAGTAATACAGACCAGGTTAGTGGTACAGAGGTTTAGAAGCATAGAGTACTGTAGCTTAGAAAATAAGAAAGAAGAAGAAAAAAAAAATGAAGACACTGCTTTAGTCATAGTCATAGTCAAATGACTGTTGTTGCAAATGTGATAGTCCCAAGAAGGAGAAGAGGAGGGGTAGAAGAGGAGGGTTGCACAGATGCACAAATCAATTGTGTTATTTAGCTAGAATTCTCATTAAAATTTGAATGCAACACAAATTTTCAATGAGTGCAACACACTTAGTTCAGGATATGATAAATTAAATGAGGGTTGCAGCTTGTAGTTTCAGTCAATTAAAAATAAAAATAAATTAAACTCTCACTGGGTGGAGGGGGGGGGGGGTTGAAGGTCATTGCACTAATAATGCACTCACACACGTATGTGCAATACACAATATTAAGGTGGAACAAAAGTAAAAATTAGTAAATCAAAAACTACTGTGAACTCACTTTTATCATGTTAGACAGGTTGAATATCCATTAGAATAGGAGGGGATGGAATAATTCTGAGCACAGGTTACCCCCCCCCCCCCCCCATTACAGGTATTTTGGGGCTCACGATTTCGGATATGTCTTAGAGGCGGGGGCAGAGGTGTAACTGGCCATCGAAGCTGAGGGGGGGGGGGGGCGGGGGTGAATCTGGGATTTTTCAAAAGTCACTGGGGGTGACCTGCACGACCAAATTTGATACAATTTCTCTTTTTTCAGCCTCAATAATGACCTAGAAAATGCTTCGTGAATGCTGAAAACACAGCGCTGCAGGCAAAAATTTGTGAATTTTTGGCCAAAACGCGCTTCAGTGACTCTAAAAATGGTCAGTTGGAGCAAAAAAACAGCGCCGCAGGCAAAATTTGGTGATTTTTTTTTGGCCGAAAACGCGCCCAAAAGTCGCCAAAATGGACTGTAGGTGCGTAAAATACAGCGCTGCAGGCGAAATTTTTGACATTTGGACAATAAATGCTGCTCACAGGCCTGAAAAACACCTTGGGAAGAATGAGAAACACAATTCAGCCATAGGGGTAACCTGCAGTCAGTGCAGGATTGACTAAAGCTGAGGGGGGGGGGTCCTACTTTTCGTGCAGGATTGACGGAAGCTGAGGGGGGGGGGGTGAACCCTACCTACACCCTACCCAGTTACACCTATGGTGGGGGGCGCTGATCATATACATTTTAATAAATAGATTTGGGGCATTGGTTCTTTGCTGCAGTAGGTAAATTCATTGATGCAACAAATTAAAAAATAGTCTGGGGGGGGGGTTTTCAAAAAGTAGTTTGCTATTCGCCACAATATATTGAACAAACATATGCACGCACGCGCCACACAAACTGATAAATTCAAACTGCATGGAGATAGTGTAGAGGCTCTGCTCGTCCAGCACCAACTGTGTGGGGAGATCAAGGCCGAGAGCGCCATCAGGCTGTGGCGACGTCTCTAACAATGGAGTTCAGAAGCATCGACTTGCCTGAAAGACCGCCAAACCCCTTTCTCTGCCACTCTGTCTTGGGGGGGGGGGGAGGGCTAAGCGAAACACACCCTAGCCACCTAGTGTGTGAATAAAGAAGGTCTCGCTTCATCGACAACGACAGAGCTGACGATGTGGTTGCAGACGTGCTGGCTGGGCCTTGGTCGGCTCCACGTCCATCTCCGCCTCCTCTGACTGCTCCTCCAAGTCGTCGACGCTGAATGAGAGGTGGAATGAGTCGACCTGCTCTGCTGGCATGCACGCACGCACGTGGTGACTCACAGGGCGGCGTCGTCGATGATGGCGCTGTCTGGTGGAGCAATGCCATAGTCGGAGAGGTCACGGTCGTGGAAGAGGAAGGTCTGGGCCAGGCGAGTGCGACGACACAAGGCGCTACAACTAAAAAAGAAAATCAAGAGAATATTCAAACATTTGAAGCACTACTCGACATTGTCAGCTGTCGTGCGCTGTCGAGCGCCGCGGCCGGCGCAAGCAGCCGCTGTCGAGTGCCGCCACCAGCGCATGCGCTCTCAAAATGGCTCGTCCAATAAAGTTTGCAAGGTTGTAGATCAGTGGTTAGAAGATCAGAGGCTTGCAAAGAGGTTCTTGGAAGTAGAAAGTGGTTGAAGTTTGGGCTAGAGGTTTGTGAAAGAAAAGAGCGGAAAGAAGAAAGCCGATTGCAGAAAGAAAAGAGAGGTGACGCGCGCGCATTAGATGCACACGCGTACACGCGCATAGGCGAACAGACACACTGATGCGCACCCCAGCACAGTTTGCAAGGCTGTGGTTTAGTGGCTTAGAAGTGGTCAGAGGCATAGACGCCCTGGGGCAGTGAAGGGTAGGAGTGAAGCGGCCTGCGACGCACACGCGTACCGCGAACAGACGCACTGTAATAGGCAGGGAATTTGCAGTTCGCCGACTTTGGAGCGGCGTAATTCAAATTTGCTAAGAGGTATCGTTCCCATTCAAAAGTTTAACATGTAAATGTAGTAGTTCCGCGTTTCCATAGAAAAAACGGCGTGAATCGGCCCAGTAAAACAGTAGTTACAGCGTTGCACGCCCAGTCGTTTCAGTGGCGTTTAGTAGTATTGACCAGGTTAGTGGTACAGAGGTTTAGAAGCCTAGAGTACTGTAGCTTAGAAAATAAGAAAGAAGAAGAAAAGAAAAATGAAGACACTGGTTTAGTCATAGTCATAGTCAAAATGACTGTTGTTGCCAATGTGATAGTCCCAAGAAGGAGAAGAGGAGGGGTAGAAGAGGAGGGTTGCACAGATGCACAAATCAATTGTGTTATTTAGTTAGAATTCTCGTTACAATTTGAATGCAACACAAATTTTCAATGAGTGCAACACACTTAGTTCAGGATATGATAAATTAAATGAGGGTTGCAGCTTGTAGTAGTTTGGGTCCATTAAAAGTGAATTAAACTCTCACTGGGTGGAGGGGGGGGGGTTTGAAGGCCATTGAATTAATAATGCACTCACACATGTGTGTGCAATACACAATATTAAGGTGGAAAAAAGGAAAAATTAGTAAATCAAAAAACTACTGTGAACTCACTTTTACCATGTTAGACAGGTTGAATATCCATTAAGGAAAAATTTGCAGGCGGCTGCAAAAAAAGGAGAATATGTGACGCTCTAATGTTGCAGTCCAGTTTGGAAAAGAGCGGTATTAAGGCATGCCCCACTGCGTTCTAGCCACTTCCACACTGCAGCTGATCAACTTCAGTTTGAACAAACCATGTATATTAATCCGAACCGAACGCCGCAAAACGTCACATATTCGGCGTTTGTTGTGTTCGCCCACAACGGAAATGTGCTGCGAAAGTAACGGTGACTGGAACTGACTGACATTTACATAGAGCGAATGCGAGAAATTAGCACATGTCCATGGAACCCCCATGCACACGCACGCACGCACGCACGCACGCACGCACGCACGCACGCACGCACGCACGCACGCACGCACGCACGCACGCACGCACGCGCGCATACACTGACGCACACAGGCAGGCTGGCAAGCACGCAGCACACACGCACGCATTAGGGCACTACACAAATCGCTGGGGGACAAGATACGAATGTTGTACAAACAGTTCGTCATTTTGGCGGAACGCCACAAGGGAATGGAGCCGGATTGTAGTACGTATGTACGTCTCGCCTGACGCCTACCTACACATTACCAACTGTACATCATCACGAATCCACATGTCACAGTTTTTAGCAGGGCACCCCGATTGATTATGCAAAACATACTTTGGCTCTCATGGTGATGGGCAATGATAACGTTTTGTTATGGAGATGAGCTATGAGTTGATGGACGTTTTTGGTGTTTAGGCTTGGCTGAGTGAAATGGCTCGCACAACAAACGCCGAATATGTGACGTTTTGCGGCGTTCGGTTCGGATTAATATACATGGTTTGTTCAAACTGAAGTTGATCAGCTGCAGTGTGGAAGTGGCTAGAACGCAGTGGGGCATGCCTTAATACCGCTCTTTTCCAAACTGGACTGCAACATTAGAGCGTCACATATTCTCCTTTTTTTGCAGCCGCCTGCAAATTTTTCCTTAATACAGTGTTTTTTCGTAAGATTTTTCCTTTGGCGTAAAAAGCGTACCCACACATGCACGAAAGAACGAGCGAACGATGGAACGAACGAACGAATGTTGTTGTTGTTGTTGTTGTTGTTGTTCTTGTTGTTGTTGTTGTTGTTGTTGTTGTTGTTCTTGTTGTTGTTGTTGTTGTTGTTGTTGTTGTTCTTGTTGTTGTTGTTGTTCTTGTTGTTCTTGTTCTTGTTCATGTTCTTGTTGCTGTTGTTGTTGTTGTTGTTGTTGGATTAGGGGCAACGCTAGGCGGCCGTCAATGGCCCATATAGCATAGCCATCCCCATGATGCCAAACAGTGATTATATTTGAAGAAAAGCAGAGGAAATGTTGTGCATGATGCATCGAAAAGTGAACGCTGTCTATTGCTGAGTCAGCTAGCTTAGAGACGTGCGCATCATTCCAACACCGAGCCCAGCCGCCGTTTTCTACCTTGCTATTCCGTGAGACGCTAAAGCTGGCCACATTATACAAAGGTTCGCTCGTACAACGTTCAGCGGTTAGCGTGTAGTCTATGAATCCCATGCGTACGCACGCACGCACCGGCACGCACGCACGCACGCACGCACGCACGCACGCACGCACGCACGCACGCACGCAGGCAGGCAGGCACACAGAAGGGTACACGTCGTCGTGCAAGTGCACAGAAAACAGTCCAGCAGCCCATGTTCTATCCTACACACTGACACACACACAAATCATAGCAAAGGGGTAAATAAAATATCCATCGCACACTAGTGGCGGGCCTCCAGAACCAGCAGCGTCATCCCCTTCAGCCCGGCTGGGAATGCCCTTGCGTTGCCAACAGAGGCATCGTCGACCTTTATCCATTTTCTGTTTTGCCTGCCATGTGTGGAAGCGCAACTGGGAATCCAGGCGACGTAGTGGCCACAACTTGGGCTGTTGCCACTGTGCTCAGCAGCGGCCACCATTCTCCACTGCTTGCCTATGGTAAAGTATGCCAATGTTTCGCTTTGTACAGAAACTGCGTACAGTACTGATTACTGACGCCAATCATATCATGCAGGTTGGCAGATAAAGCGAAGTAAAGGAGCACTCGATGTTTCGGACCAACATGTTATGCACACACTACACGTTCGTTCAATAAAAAGAACAAAAGTGGACACCTCTGATTTTTTGGTTGGTCGTGCTGAAGCCATTGATCTGTCGCTCGTCCCGCTGCATCTGAGGTGGATCTGCAATGTATAACACTTCCGGGTAGTAGTCGAAGAAAAGATGAACATGAGCACAGCCTCATTACCAGAGTTCCTCACAACCTGGAAGCGGTTGAGCCACACAAAGAGGAATCGCTGCGCTTCGGGGAAATGCAGTTTCGCCGACACTGCGTGATTCTGGTTCTGCTGGCAGCGGTCGCACCGCTTCTCCGCTGGCCCGCGGGCGGGCGTTTGTTCGTTCGTACGTACGTGCGTACGTACGTACATATGTGCGTGCGTGCGTGCGTGCGTGCGTGCGTGCGTGCGTGCGTGCGTGCGTGCGTGCGTGCGTGCGTGCGTGCGCGTGCGGCCTGTGCGGCTTGTGCGGTTGCACATAAAAGTGCACATCCCAAAAGTCAGCCAAAAAAATATACTAAAGCCTGAAAAACAAAAAAAAACTGAAAAAATTTAGCGTGGGTCGTGGGAACAACATGGGAAGGGACAGTGGGGTAACGCAGTACTGATTGGTTTCCCATTGGGCCATAGGAGATGGAAGAGACACCAGCGGGAGTCGAACCCGCGACCTCTCGATTTGTTGTCCAAGACGCAACATTACTAAGTGTTCCGGATCTCAAGATTGTGGGCATTTAGAAAGAATCCATTTGGGGGATTAATTTCTGATTGTATACAGCATACGCTTGCAAAGTTTCATGCCGATTTCTTTAACAAAAAAATTATAAAAAAAAAATTAAAAATAAAATCATTTTTTAAAGGTTCAGGAGCTCATATCTCATTATCCATTGATTAAACGTTAAAAACATTGACTACCAATCACTCGCCTTGACGTATTGTTCACGAAAATCAAAAAAAAAATTGGGGGTTTACATGGCATTTTTTGGAGTTTTACTCTTGTCGGAACTATCAAAAAAATTCGGCTATGGCGACATGGACGTCGGAGCGACCTGAATTGCTGAAAGTGAAATGATACATGTCTGGGCGGTCAACTTTCACAATTATAGCGAATCTCTCCGATGAGCGGTTGAAGCGCCTATAGCTGACAAAGTTTTGGCCGAAAAAACGGCTATGTCCAAAAAATCGGGCAAAATCGGCCATAACTCAAGACTGGAAGCAACTAGGAGCAAATGCATTTGAGGTAGAAATTGCCACCATAGACTGCGTATCCATGCCAAGTTTTAGCCCAATCGCTAGCGGCGTTCAGGAGTGGCGGTCCAAAAAAGTGGCAGAGAACACGAAAAAAAAAAAAACCCGCGTTTTCACAACATTTTTGGGGGTATCGCCCCCTTGCAGCAAAACAAGGAAACGCGTTATGGCGCGTTCGATGCCCCAGAAGAAGGCGGTTCGTTTGAGCTATAACGCGTCCAAATCCGTTCAGGCAATTAAAAGTTATAGGCGATCGAAAATTCAAAAAGCCGCATTGAGAAGTCGTCACATATTAGGGTTGTACGCTGACGCGTACACCCTGATTAGAATAGGAGGGGATGGAATAATTCTGAGCGCGGCTACCCCCCCCCCCCCCATTACAGGTATCTTGGGGCTCACGATTTCGGATATGTCTGAGAGGTGGGGGCAGAGGCGTCTCTGGCCCACGAAGCGGAAGGGGGGGGGGATGAATCTGGGATTTTTCAAAAGTCGCTGGGGTGACCTGCACGACCAAATTTGATACAATTTCTCTTTTTCCAGCCTCAATAATGACCTAGAAAATGCCTCGTGAATGCTGAGCAAAAAAACAGCACCGCAGGCAAAATTTGGTGATTTTTTTGGCCGAAAACGCGCCCAAAAGACTCCAAAATGGTCTGTAGGTCACCTATGGTGGGGGGGGGGGGTAGAATAAACATTTAAATAAATTGTTTTGGGCCATTGGTTGTTTGATGCGGTGGGTAAATTAATTGTTGCGACAAATTAAACAAAAGTGGGGGGGGGGGTGTGCAATAAGTTATGTGCTATTGGGAACCCTCAATATATTGAACAAACATATGCACGAACGCACGCACGCGCCACACAAACAGATAAATTCGAACTGCATGGAGATGGTGTAGAGGCTCTGCTCGTCCAGCACCAACTGTGTGGGGGAGATCAAGGCCGAGTGCGCCATCAGGCTGTGGCGACGTCTCTAACGATGGAGTTCAGAAGCATCGACTTGCCTGAAAGACCACCAAACCCCTTTGTCTGCCACTCTGTCTTGGGGGGAGGGCTAAGCGAAACGCACCCTAGCCACCTAGTGTGTGAACAAAGAAGGTCTCGCTTCATGGACAACGACGAGCTGACGATGTGGTCGCAGACGTGCTGGCTGGGCCTTGGTCAGCTCCACGTCCATCTCCGCCTCCTCTGACTGCTCCTCCAAGTCGTCGACGCTGAATGAGAGGTGGAATGAGTCGACCTGCTCTTCTGGCATGCACGCACGCACGTGGTGACTCACAGGGCAGCGTCGTCGATGATGGCGCTGTCTGGTGGAGCAATGCCATAGTCGGAGAGCTCACGGTCGTGGAAGAGGAAGGTCTGGGCCAGGCGAGTGTGACGACAGAAGGCGCTAAAACTAAAAAAGAAAATCAAGGGAATATTCAAACATTTGAAGCGCTACTCGACATTGTCAGCTGTCATGCGCTGTCGAGCGCCACCGCCATCGCGAGCAGCCACTGTCAAGTGCCGCAGGTGGCGCGAGCAGCTGCTGTGGAGCGCTGTCGAGCGCCACTGCCATCGCGAGCAGCCAATGTCGAGCGCCGCGGCTGGCGCGAGCAGCCGCTGTCGAGTGCCGCCGCCGTCGCAAGCAGCCACTGTCGAGTGCCGCCACCAGCGCATGCGCTCTCAAAATGGCTCGTCCAGCAAAGTTTGCAAGGTTGTAGATCAGTGGTTAGAAGATCAGAGGCTTGCAAAGAGGTTCTTGGAAGTAGAAAGTGGTTGAAGTTTGGGCTAGAGGTTTGTGAAAGAAAAGAGCGGAAAGAAGAAAGCCGATTGCAGAAAGAAAAGAGAAGAGAGGTGACGCGCGCTCATTAGATGCACACCCGTACACGCGCATAGGCGAACAGACACACTGATGCGCGCCCCAGCACAGTTTGCAAGGCTGTGGTTTAGTCGCTTAGAAGTGGTCAGAGGCATAGACGCCCTGGGGCAGTGAAGGGTAGGAGTGAAGCGGTCTGTGACGCACACGCGTACCGCGAACAGACGCACTGTAATAGGCAGGGAATTTGGGCGCTATCGTATTTGAGGGGTCCTTTCAGATTTTAGGGGTCCGGTATTATTTTAGGGGTCCGATAGGAAAAGTGGGGTCCAATGGGTTTAGGGGTCCTATGGAAGGATCGGCAACACTGTGCCATTATTTTAGGGGTCCCAACGGATTTGGGGGGTCCAATGAGCAAATGACGCCACACGCTTTGTTTTGACGCCACAACGCTTCAACACCACTGATAGACTACTGTATGCATTTGTTCCACTGTCGCTAGTTCAGTTCACCGCATAATGAAATGGCACAGACATAGTGAGGTGTCGTATATAGCGCGCCTCTAACCAAGCGTGCATTGCTTCATACTAATACTTGTGGACCCATATGCACAGTCATCTACAGCCTGTCTATGTGCTGTTTACTAGGTAATTCTAGACAAAAAGGCGTGTACAGCATATGGGCCCTGATTCTCTATGAACTACAAAGGGAAAACCATAATGGACGAAGTATCAAGTTTGTATACTGGTGGGAGACAAATCGTCAACTTTCTAATTGCTAACGGTGCTTGCTTATGCGAATTTCTTTGTAGCAGTGCTGCTGATCGTTCTGATGTGCACTTCAGTTGCAGCAGTGTAGGAAAAAGGCAACCATCAGCACTGCTCCAGTGCTCATTCGGTGCCCTAGGAATGTGAGGGGTTTACTTGTGTTAAAAAAAACGCTTTCTCTTACCGCGATTCTTGTCAGTGGGAACGTTGCACCTTGTCTCTGAGCACCAGGAGCAGTGTGGCACGCCTCCCGAATCGAGACACGCTTTGTTGTGGGCGTTGCAGACGGCCCTTGTGAGCTTGTCGCAGCCCACGGTTTTCTTGGGCAGAAAAGACACGCCTAAAGAATATTGGGAATGCCTTTTTGTATTTCGCGGTAGTCAGTGCATTTATTATACCTTGGCACGTGTGAATGAAGCACTGCTGTCCAGAGCAGGCTGGGCCGCGGCTACTGCCGCAAGTGACATTCTTCTGGGTGGTACAGGACATGTGCACGAGAGCGGCCGCAAGGACAACGATTCCAATTTTCATTGTAGTAATGGGTAGGTAAACTGGCGTCTTCTCGCAAGGCTAAGCGCAGGTAAAGTGGCGTCTGCAAGCCCGGCTGTTGCAAAGGGCAGCGCAATATTATGCATTTGTTAGACTGTTAGTCAACAGTTTTGATATTCAGCTATGGACTATTGCACAACACACGCGCTTGTGACAGACAAAACCAGCAAGGCCAGCGAGTTTGTCAAGGTGAAGCTACACTGATAAAAGATCAAGGACGCAACAGGCCAGAAGGATATGTGGTACACACATGCACACGTACCAGTATATGTGTGTGTAACCATGTTAGGTCTGCAACAAAAGTATAGACATTTTCAGTGGCGATGCAATCCATGCAGGACCGAAAGACACATAACCAAAGTTAGTGTACGAAAAGACAGCTTTTTCACACACTCACACCTCAGCTTGAAAAGCATCTTCCATCTGATGTATTTATGGTCAATGAATCCAACTGGAGATCTTGAATTTATTAAAAGGGAAACTGGGATAAAGGAGTCTAACACAATTGTGGATTGGTATAATTTCATACGAGACGTCGCTCAGCAGTGGTTTGTGGTTTGACATTTTAACACGATCTAACAACTGATTAACACAAACATACACGTGTATGTGTAATACAGGTGTGCAGACCACATCACACCTGTTCAAATGGGCGGAGGAGGTTATCTGGGGGGGCCAGGCCGCATTGTTGAAGTAGACGAAAGTCTCTTCTTTCGTGCAAAGTATAATCGTGGTCGTGGACTGCAACGACCACAGGTGTGGGTCTTTGGCATGGTGGAGCGAGGAACGAATAAAGGTACAGCTGTTTTTTTGCATACACCAGTCACTGTGAGGGTACAATCATATCTGTTTAGTGTTTATGCAAATAGTCCAACAGAGGAATGCGCAAACACTATTACCAATAATTCGGCAGTACGTCAATCCTGGAACACGAGTAATCAGTGATGGGTGGGCTGCGTACAATGGCATCGGTGCATTACAACAACAGTGGAACCTGAACCATGATTGGGTCAATCACAGAATACATTTTGTGGATCCCAACGATCCCACGATTCACACTCAGGTTGTGATGCATTGGAACAACACAGGTGCCTACATCGATCCTAGAGTCCAAAACAACAACTTTTGCAGACCATCGAGGCAACATGGTCATCAATAAAGCGAGGAATGCGCCAGCTTTCAGGGACTAGCAGGGCATTGTTTCCAACGTACCTGTACAGCTACATGTTTCGGCGCAGATTCGAAAGAACCAAGATCCTCAATCAACTGTTGAAGGCAATTCGAGAACAGATGCCGTTTGATCACGCATAAAGCGCACAGCACAGAGCGAAGAAAGTAAGCAATAGAGCGAAGCAATGCACCTTTCGTTAGAAGTGCGCTGCAACATACACTGCTATGAAGATATGACACCTCACTATTTCAGCACCACAATGTCACTATGTCTGCGCTGTTCATGGCATGATACCTCAGTACGTTTTTGCTGTTCATGGCGTGATACCTCACTATGTCTGCGCCGTTTCATCATGCAGTGGCAAATGCATACAGTAGTCTATCAGTGGTGTTGAAGCGTTGTGGCGTCAAAACAAAGCGTGTGGCGTCATTTGCTCATTGGACCCCCCAAATCCGTTGGGACCCCTAAAATAATGGCACAGTGTTGCCGATCCTTCCATAGGACCCCTAAACCCATTGGACCCCACTTTTCCTATCGGACCCCTAAAATAATACCGGACCCCTAAAATCTGAAAGGACCCCTCAAATACGATAGCGCCGGAATTTGCAGTTCTCCGACTTTGGAGCGGCGTAATTCAAATTTGCCAAGAGGTATCGTGCCCATTCGAAAATATTAGTAAGAAAGTGCTAGTTGCGAGCTGCCATAGAAAAAACGGCGTGAATCGGCCCGCTAGAATCGCGTAACGAGCGCGGCACAGTGCAGTCGTTTCAGTGGCGTTTAGTAGTATTGACCAGGTTAGTGGTACAGAGGTTTAGAAGCCTAGAGTACTGTAGTTTAGAAAAGAAGAAAAGAAGAAGAAAAGAAAAATGAGACATGGGTTTAGTCATAGTCTTAGTCATATGGCCATAGTTGCAAATGTGATAGTCCTAAGAAGAAGAGGAGGGGTAGAAGAGGAGGGTTGCACAGATGCACAAATCAATTGTGTTATTTAGTCGGAATTCTCATTAAAATTAGAATGCAACACAAATTTTCAATGAATGCAACACACTTAGTACAGGATATGATAAATTAAATGGGGGTTGCAGCTTGCAGCTGGGGGTCGATTAAATATAAATTAAACTGTCACTGGGTGCAGGGTTGAAGACCACTGAACAAATAATGCACCCACACATGTGAGCACAATACACGATATTAAGGTGGAACAAAAGGAAAAATCAATAAATTAAAAATACCATGTACTCACTTGTATCATGTTAGACAGGTTGAATATCCATTAGAATAGGGGGTGGAATAATTCTGAGCATTGGTTACCCCCCCCCCCCCCATTACAGGTATGTTGGGGCTTACAATTTCAGATAGCATCTGAGAGGTGGGGGTATCATGAGGGGCACTAATTATATCTATTTTTTAATCAACAGATTAGGGGCATTGGTTCTTTGCTGCAGTGGGTAAATTCATTAATGCAACAAATTAAACAATAGTTGGGGGGTGCAATAAATCGTGTGCTACTGGGAACCCTCAATATTTTGAACAAACATATGCACTCATGCACACGCCACACAAATGGATAAATTCGAACTGCATGGAGATGGTGTAGAGGCTCCGCTCGTCCAGCACCGACTATGTGGGGAGATCAAGGCCAAGTGCGCCATCAGGCCATGGCGACGTCTCTAACGATGGAGTTCAGAAGCATCGACTTGCCTGAACAACCGCCAAACCCCTTTCTCAGCCACTCCATCTTGGGGGGGGGGGGGGGGCGCGGCAAAACACCCTAGCCACTTGGTGCGTCAATGGAGAAGGTCTCACTTCATGGACAGCGACAGAGCTGACGATGTGCTCGCAGACGTGCTGGCTGGGCCACGGTCCGCTCCACGTCTGTCTCCGCCTCCTCCTCTGCCTGCTCCTCGAAGTCGTCAACGCTGAAGGAGTGGTTGAAGGGGTCTACAGCACTACCGACATGCACGCACGCACGCGGCGACTCACAGGGCGGCGTTTCCTATGACGGCGCTATCCGGTGGGGCGATGCCCTAGTCGGAGAACTTGTGGGCATGGAAGAGGAGGATGTGGGCCAGCAGGCGAGTGCGACGTTTGACAGAAAGCGCTAGAATTAAAAAAAACCTAGGAAATATTCAAAACATTTGAAGCGCTACTCACCATCGTCGTTAGATCAACTGCTGCAGCTGCAACATTCGCTCTCGCCATTCATAAAACGTTTGATCTTTCATGGGTGGGCTCGGAGGGAAGGTGCTGGAACAAAAACCATCAAAACCCATTTGAAAGTTTTAGACGTTTCGCCTTGAGAAACAACTCACTGTTGACGTCGGGTTGGTAGTTTTGTCATCCAAAAAGGTGAGGTCAATCGCCTGCAGCTGTAGAAACAAAACCCAACCATTGCTAGAAGCTGAACCGCTCTCGACAGCCGCACCCCACTCGCGTTATGCAGTGAGTGCCGCGCAGTGCACACATCCCCAATGCGCGCGAGTGCGCATTGGCAATGCGCACCTGCCCCCCCCCCCAAGCAATGGGCTGATGCATGCCCCCACCCCTTATTTCCTGCCGGAATGGGGTAAAAGACCGTTTCATTATGCAATGAGTGCACGGCGTCCCCCCCCCCCTCCCCTCCCCTCCCACACTCACTTCCAGCTGCCAGCCAGCGGACGCGCGCGCTGTCTAGAAAAGGGGTGTCCCTCAAAATGGATCGTCCAGCAAAGTTCGCAAGGTTGTAGATTAGTGGTTAGAAGTATTAGTGGTCAGAGGGTCCAAGAAGTGGAAAGTGGTTGAGGATAGAAGTTTCTGGAAGAAAAAAGCGGAAAGAAGAAAGCGGAAAGAAGAAAGCGGATTGTAGAAAGAAGGGAGAAGGGAGGGGTGCCTAAAGAGAGGAGAGAGGAGAGAGGGTAGAGGAGATTGGTGTGACGCACAGGCGTACACGCGCGTTTTGGCGAACACGACGCACTGTAATCACGCTGGATTTGCAGTTCGGCCAACTTCAGAGGGGCGTAGTTCAAAATTGGTAAGAGGTTTTGTGCCCATTTCAAAAGTTAACATGGTAATATAGTAGTTGCGCGTTTCCATAGCAAAAATGAAGCGAATCGGCCCAGTGGAATTCCAAAATGAGTGTGACCAGCCAAAATCTTACAGTGGCATTTAGTAGAGTTGACAAGGTTAGTGGTACAGAGGATTAGAAGCCTAGAGTACTGAAGTTTAGAAAAAAATTAAAACAATTGGTTGAATAGGCTGTCCAGCACCATTTGCAAGGGAGTGACGCACACGCGTACCGCGAACAGACGCACTGTAATAGGCAGAGATTTGCAGTTCAGAAACTTTAGAGGGGCGCCATTTAAATTTGGTAAGAGATTTCGTTGTGATACAAAAGTTGTGGCTAGCCACGTAGTAGATGCGTTGCCATAGAAAAAATGAAGCGAATCGGCCCAGTAACAAAGGCACAATCGCGTTGCAATGCAGTGGGTACAGTGGCATTTAGTAGTATTGACCAGGTTAGTGGTACAGAGGTTCAGAAGCCTAGAGTACTGTAGATTAGAAAATAAGAAAAGAAGAAGAAAAGAAGAATGAAGACATTGGTGTAGTCACAGTCTTATGGCCATAGTTGCAAATGTGATAGTCCTAAGGAGAAGAGGAGGGGAGATGAGGGATTGCACAGAACGTCAATTAGTTGGGATGCTCAATAAAAATTAGACGAACACAACACACTCAATACAGTTGATGAGAAATTAAATAGGAGTTGCAGTTGGAGTGAATTAACAATTAAATTAAACTCTAGCTCTAGCTAGAGGAGGGCTAGAGGAGGGGTAGAAGAGGAGGGTTGCACAGATGCACAAATTAATTGTGTTATTAGTTGGAATTCTCATTAAAATTAAATGAATGCAATGCAAACAGGATATGATAAATTAAATGGGTGCTGCAACTTGCAGTTGGGGTAGATTTAAAATAAATTAGACTCTCACTGGATGAGGGGGGGGGGGTGAAGACCATTGAACAAATGCATGCATGCATGCGAGCACAACACACAATATTAAGGCAGAACAGAAAGCAAAATTAAAAAAGTCGATGCAGAAGCATCGACTTGCCTGAATGCCTGATAAAACCCGGTTCTCTGTCCCCCCATCTTTAGGGGGGGGGGGGGCTAGATGAGGTGCACCTGAGCTGCCGTGGTGGGTCGATGAAGAACGATCGATCGATGGTGGGTCGATCGCAGAAGTGCTGGCTGGGCCTCGGCCAGCTCTACGTCCATCTCCTCCTTCTCTGTGTGCTGCTCCAGTCGTCGACGCTGAATGAGAGGTGGAAGGGGTCTACCGCTCTACCAACAAGCACGCACGCACGCGGCGACTCACACGGCGGCGTCGCCATTGATGGCGCTGTCTGGTGGAGCAATGCCATAGTCGGAGAGCTCACGGTCGTGGAAGAGGAAGGTCTGGGCCAGGCGAGTGCGACGACAGAAGGCGCTAGAACTAAAAAAAAATCAAGGGAATATTCAAACATTTGAAGCACTACTCGACATGGTCAGCTGTCGAGCGCTACCGTCATCGCGAGCAGCCACTGTCAAGGGCCGCCGCCGTCGCGATCAGCCACTGTCGAGTGCTGCCACCAGCGCATTAAATGGGCCGTCCAATACCGTTTGCAAGGAAGTGCAAAAGAAGTTTCAGAAGCAGGCAGAGGCAGAGACGCGATAAGGCAGAGAGGAGAAGCGCGCCCTAGACGCACACGCGTACACGCGGGTAGGCGCACAGACGCACTGATGCGCGACCCAGCACAGTTTGCAAGGCTGTGGTTTAGTGGCTTAGAAGTGGTCAGATGCATAGACGCGCTGGGGCAGCGTAGGGTAGGAGTGAAGGGGCCTGTGACGCACACGCGTACCGCGAACACGACGCACTGTAATAGGCAGGAAATTTGCAGTTCGCCGACTTTAGAGGGGCGTAATTCAAATTTGCTAAGAGGTATCGTTCCCATTCGAAAATATTAGTAAAAAAGTGCTAGTTGCGAGTTGCCATGGAAAAAATGGCGCGAATCGGCTCAGTAGAACAGCTCAATTAGCGTTGCACGCCCAGTCGTTTCAGTGGCGTTTAGTAGTATTGATAGATATACTGTTTTTTGGGATTTTAAAGTACTGACCGCTGCGTGATTACTGTAGATTCAGCGTCACTTTTCAAAGATCCGTATTTCCAATTTGCACATGGGCCGGCGGAGGGGTGAAGGGATGGGTGGCCGAAGGTCTCAATCCCGGATGAACCAAGTCCCAAGCCACAGCAACAGCATGGTTTCATTGTGGAATCACTTCGACAGTTTATCCTGCGCATCGGCCGACACATCTGGGGTGAGTTGCTTTTGCGTGAACCGGTGGCTGAGGAGGCCCGCTTGCAGGCAGCGTCGGTGATGTCGAACATGAGCGGCATGTACCGCGAGGCGATGGCTGCCGTCAACCCGCCGCTGTCGTCGGCGCCCAGTCCCGTCGACGGCTACTCGCTGCCGACGACGACGACTGTGGCGTCGGCGATCGAGCAGCTCGCCAGCATGCTCGACGACCAGGACCCGGTGCAGCTGCGCCCCCGCTAACGCCGTTCAGAGCTGAGACTCCGTGCCATGGTGCTCTGCTGCAGGACGTCCGCTACAAGGTGGCCGACTCTTTGATGGCGGCGGTCCGCAAGGAGATGGCGTTGATCGCGGCCGCCGGCGCCGACTACATGGAACGGCTCGTGGACCAGACGCTGCGCTGCATCCGCCGCGTGGCGGACACGGCGCGCGAGAAGGAGCTGGACGCAAAGGCGGCCAACAGCTGCGCCAGGATCCTCCACCGGCTGAGCACCGATCCCACGACCACCGTCAACGCGGTTGCCACCACCTACAAACTCGACGGGCACGCCGTCGTCCTGGGGACGCTGAGGTTCCGGTGCCGCCTTCGCTTGTTGCTGCGCTCTACCGCGCTGGCGGACTTTACCGACGCGTTAGGTTGCGCGGAGGCGCGTCGACGGTGAAACTGGTGACGACGTGCGTGCCGCTCTGGCACCACCTTCTGGATGTCGGCATGAAGAGGTCGGACCTAAAGCGGCGCGTGCTCGCGATCGCCTCGTCGGCGGTCGCGCTGCCCGTCGGCCTGATCGTCGAGACGAGCGCCGTCTTCGACAGCTCGGCCGTCGGTATCGACCAGCTCGTCGCCATCCTTCTCGACAGCGTATATCAAGTTGTCCGTCGACGCCCACAGTACAAGGTTCCCCGTCTCCCATTCCTGCGTGCCCCTTACGGCGAACGGTATCGTCCTAACTCTTCGCAGGCTGTGGCGTGCAAGCATCGGGGCTTCATACAGCGGCTCGTGCACATAATGAATTCCGCCGACTACGAGAAGTTGCTCTACTTCACCGCGCGAACCATTCAGCAGCTCGTTCTCGAGAACGAGTACAAACCCGTCTTTGTCCAAGCCGGTGTGTTCCCTCCCACCTCACCCCCTCTCGATCTTGCCACGACTGCATGGGCGAACGCCGCCAATGGGTGGTTGTGCCGTGTGCAAAGGTGCGACTGGAGTGGCAGGGGGGGGGGGGGGCGGGCTACCCCCAACAAAATTCCTTCACTGGTGTTCTGGTGGGTTGGGTTTACACCATACACGCTTCTAGACCTCCTTACCCCCCCCCCCCCTGGCCTCCAGCAGGCCCAATCAGCAGCTCTCTGGTTGTGTGACGCAGGCGCGTTCGCGGCCGTCGCCTCTTCGTTGGACCACCACTCGGCACGCCTGAACCAGCAGTGCCTGCTCGCCATCCGGAACATGTCAGATGAGCTGGTGGGCATGACGCTGGAGCCGGCGACCTTCTCGGCGCTGCTCAACTTCCTCTCCTCCTCCGACCAGCAGCTCGTCGAGCCCGCCGCCGGCGCCCTACACAACCTCACCGTCAACAACATCGTACACAAGGTGCGCGTCCGCGGTCACTGGACTGCTTTTCGGCCTCACTCCCTCGCTCTCTTGGGTCCTTGCAGCGGCTGCTCGTCAAGAACTTGGCAGTAGACGTGCTCATGCACGCCCTGCAGGCGTTCGGCCACCACCCCTCGACGGCCGCCTCTTGCCTGTCGACACTGAAGAATGTCGTGGCCGTCCCGGAGGCGCGGTGCGCGGCGGGCCGCGGCAGCGTGCTGCACGTCCACTACTTGACCGTTCTCCTGCGACTCGTGTCGGCTCTGAGTCCGCCGCTCGTCAAGGAGGTGCTGGGCATTCTCAAGCTCGTGCTCGCCGCCGACGACGACGACGCCGCCCTGCCCACCGTGCTCTCGTGTCGCCTCGAACGGCACGCGCCCCACGAAGCCGTTGACTTCGTCTCGTTCGTTCTGCTCGTCGTCGAGCATTCCTTCGGTGCGGTCCTCGAGGCAAAGAAGGTGAGAAGACGGGAGGGGGGCGAAGGGGCGCTGCTGACGTACATAGCTGCTGATGTTGCTCTTCAGACGGGTTCGAGGCCCCAGTGCTTCGAGGGGGTCAGTGCGCTGGTGCTCTTCGACCTCTCCATGCAGACGCTGGAGCTGCTCTGCAGGGACGAGCACGTCCTCCAACGCCTACTCGACACGAAACCCCAGCCAGTCGAGTGGGCCGTCAAGGTCAGTCGTCACTCGCGAGCACGCGCGGCTGCGTCTGCTTCGATTGGCGGCCGCTTCAGAGTCTGCGTTTCGGCTATGATTCGGATCGGCCCACGTTGCGCGTCACACTGCTGCGGTTCGTCAGTCGGCTGTCGTCGTGCCAGCGCGGCTGCGCCCTGCTCGAGGAGCGCCTCTCCGTGAGGGCGACACTCGAGCGGGTCCTCGCCGCGTTGCACCTCGACAACCGCCCCGCCATGACGAAGGCGACCGCTGACGACATCGGTTCGTCCTCTCTCTGCCCTTCCCTCTGTTCCTCTTCAGGAGGTGGAGGCGTGCTTGGTTGCAGTGTTTCTCTGCAAGGAGATCGAGAAGAACCTGACGCAGCAGACGACCTGCTCCCTGATCAGCAGCTCGGACACGGTGCTCGCCGGCGCCGACAACATCCGTTGACGTATGCTCAACCGTCAAGATTTTGACGGCGCGCCCCATGTCGTTCATTGCCGGCTTGTCTGTACAGTGCTGATTCTGACGAGCCCGCGCGCCATACGGCAGCTCGTTCGCCTAGAAGTAAACGTGTTCGTGCGTTGTCGAATCAGTGCGTCCGGTGCTAGTGGGCAGTACTTCTTTTGGCTTCCCGAAGGGCGCTCGCAATCTGCATCTGTTGCCGCTGCCCAATAGCGATGTCTTCGACGAAAAAGAAGCGAAACGTCGTCGTCGACTGCGCCCTATGCGGTGTCTCCTTCTGCGCCAAAGATTCGCAGAGGCACGCGGAACTCTGCGTCGACCGGGAGCGGTTCGATCCGCTCCAGTCGCAGCTGCCTCTGGGCGTCGTGCACGCGCTCGTGTTCGCCTGTCGCGAGCGTCGCTTCTTGCTCGGCTCGACGGCCAGGGTGGGCCTTCCGAAGGAGCTTGAAGCCGCCGCTCGATCGAGCGTCTGGCTGACGGGGCGCTGGGTGCTCCTGAATCCGTCGACGATGGAGGCAGCTCGAGCCAGTGCCGGTCAGTCGTGTCTGCTGGTCGACGAAAGCGGCTCGCTGCGTGTCGGCAGTGTCTGGCCATCGGGGGACGTGCAGCCATTTGCGGTCGGCTTGCCCAAGTCGTCGACAAGTGCGCCTTGTGAATCGTGCCTAGTCGAATTCATTCCCGACACCGAGCCCGTTGAGTCTCCTTCAACGCTCTGGATTCTTCCAACCGAACAGCGGTACTGTTGGTCGACGAAACGCTTCGAGCAGTTCTGCCGACAAGCACTGGCTGGCTCGAAGTTTCTGGAAGGAGCCAAGGAGTCACTTCAGTACTTTGGAATGTCCCTTAGCTTTGTTACTTCCCGCCACCATTCTACCTCGGTCGCCGGCTACGTTTGTTCTTCCGGTGAGGAACAGCCATCCTTGGCGCAGATTTTGGCGTCGCTCTGCCAAAGGCCAACGTTACTGAAACTGTCGACGAGCTGTGAATTACGTGTGAGCAATCCGAATGACAAAGACGGCGCGAGTGCCGAATCGTCTTTTCGACTTGCTGATCTGGCCGGGTGCCGGGAAGCAAAAGAGGCCCTTGAAAGCCACGTGCTTCGACCGGTAGCGTCGGCCGAGTCGTCCCGTGCGTGTGCAATCTTGGTGTACGGCATGTCGGGTTGTGGGAAGACGCTGCTGCTCAGCGCCCTCGAGCAGCAATTGCGACTGGCCGCCCCAGACGTCCAAGTTCGTCGGCTCAACTGCGCTACGGATCTTTGGGCTGGGCTTGGAGACTGCAAAGAGCGCCTCGACGAAGCGCTCCGACCCACCGGGCGCCGCAAGCGACTCGTCGTCTTGCTCGACAACCTGGACGCGCTGCTCCTGTCGGGCGAAGGCGGCGCCGCGTCGGACGCCGCGCAGCGTGCAGGCGCCCTTCTAGCCGAGACGATGGACCGCGCCTCGAGTGTCGGCTCCGTCTGGCTCTGCGCCGCTTGTCGACACGTCGATCGACTCGACCTGGCGTTGAGACGGCGCTTCGGCGTGGAAGTGCGTGCGTGGCTCAATGCTTACGCTACGTACGATCGCAACGTTTGCACAGGTCGAGCTGCCCGTGCCGTCCATGACGGATCGACGATCGATACTGGTGTCGTTGTCGGCAAAGAGCGCCGCAGTCGAGTTCGTCGAGCCGTTGGTGGGGCGGACGCATGGCTTCACAGGCGCCGATTTGTCCGTCATTGTCTCCTACCTGTCGCGGATGCGAATCCGCCAACCGACCGCCGACACGGCGACGCTCGTCGACGACGCTTTACGGCGAGTCGCACCCACAGCGCTGAAGGCGATTACTCTCGAAGTGCCACACGTCGGTCTCCGAAGCTGAGCGCTATTTCGGTGCGCCGCAATCGAGCACAGCCTAATTTTTAGGTGCTCTGGTCGGACGTGGGCGGGCAGTGCGAGCTGAAGCTCCGTCTCCAACAGATTGTCGAGTGGCCGCTCAAACGGCCGGAGCTGTTTGACAGGTTCGCCTTGTCGGCACCCTCCGGCGCCCTGCTGTACGGCCCTCCCGGCTGCTCGAAGGTGTGCCCAGTCGTGTTTGTTGGTGGACAGTGGTAGCAGCTGCTGCTGCGTCTTGTGCACAGACGCTGGTGGCCCGAGCGTTGGCGACCGAGAGTGGCCTCAACTTCCTGGCGGTCAAAGGGCCGGAGTTGTTCAGCAAGTGGGTCGGCGAGTCGGAGCGCGCCGTCCGGGAACTCTTCAGGTGGGTGGGTGGGGGGGGGGTGCTCGAGCACGCGTCTTCCATGTTGCGCACATGTGGGAGATGTTGACACGCAGGCGAGCTCGTCAGGCCGCGCCCAGTTTGATCTTTTTCGACGAGATCGACGCGGTCGCCGTCTCGCGCCAGTCGAGCGACGCGTCCAGAGGTGACGTGGTTTGCTCTGTACCTACTGTAGCCTCCTGTTCGCTGCTGTGCTGCAGGTGGGGGCGCGACGGTGGGGGACCGCGTGCTGGCACAGCTGCTGACGGAGCTGGACGGCTTGGAGAGCCGGAGCCGCGTCTTCGTCCTCGCCGCCACCAACCGTCCCGACGTCATGGACCGCGCCCTCCTGAGGCCCGGCCGACTAGACCACCTCGTCTACGTCCCACTGCCGGATCTCGACACGCGTCGGGCCATTCTGGACTTGCGGTGGAAGGCATTCTTAATTCTTCTGGCATTCGCATCAGTTTCCTTGCGCGCCGCTTGAAGGCTGGCGAAGGCTCCCGTCGACGTGTCCGTGGACCGCGACTCGCTGGCTCGGCAGCTCCAAGGCTATTCCGGCGCCGAAGTGGTGGGCGTCTGCCTGGAGGCGTCTCTGTCGGCCATGCGACGCGTCGCGCTCGACGACGACCTCGGGGAGGATGCGCTGATCCGCGACTCCGACTTTACGGCGGCCCTCTCGGCCGTGGCGCCCAGAACCGACGTCAACCAACTGGCTGTGTACGAACAGTTCAATCACCGACAGCGACAGAGCAACAATTCCCGTTTGGAGGAATAAACGTTGATAATGTGGACGTCGTCAGCCGTCTATGCCAACACATATACCGTAGTCGACATACCGTAGTCGACGTGGTGGACAATATCATGTGCAACGAAAGGAACCAGTCCGGTCGACCGCTATGGCGTCGGAAGCGGCGCTGCGGTCGAAATTTCTCGCGTTCTACGGGGAATCTGCCGAATTTGTCGTCTTCTGTCCAGGACGCGTCAATCTGATCGGTAGGCGCAGCGGACGAAAGTGTGCATAGACGCAGCACGCTGTCGGTTTGCGCGGCGCAGGGGAGCATATCGACTACAACGGCTACGGTGTGCTGCCGATGGCCATAGAAAAGGGCGTGTGGGCGGCCGCGAGACGAGCGGGCCACACCAAAGTCAAGTTGAGCAACGTCGACGAGAAATACCGGTGGGCTCTGTCAAAAAAGGAAGGCGAACGCGCCCATCGCGTTTAGGTCGCATGAATTCGACGCAACTGATCGAGAGATTACCGGGTTTGAATGGTGGGATTACTACAAATGTGGACGGCGGGGCGCGCTCGAGTTGCTCGCTGAGATGGGGCGTCCTGTGTCCGGCACGTGTGTGTGTCTTAGGTTTTTTTTTGTATGCCGACTGTCAGAGCAGTGATCGACGGTGTCGCAGACGGGACCGAAGTGCTCGTTTGGGGCACGGTGCCGCCGTCGGCGGGCCTTTCGAGCTCGAGCGCCTTGGTCTGCCTGGCCGCCCTCGTCACGCTCCACATGGAGACGGGCCAGACCTTCGAGCTGGTCGACAGGGTACGTGTCTCCCCCCCCCCGTCCCGCCATCGGCCGGTGCAGGGTTGTACGATGAGTGGTGCAGGCGCGGCTGGCGGAGTGCTGCGCGCAGTGCGAGCGCCACATCGGGACGGCGGGTGGGGGCATGGACCAGGCGATCTGCATGCTCGCCGAGCGCGGCAAGGCGAAGCGCGTCGACTTCGAGCCTCTGCGCAGCGTCGACGTCCTCCTGCCACACGACTGCGCGTTCGTGGTCGCGCACTGCTGCAGCGAGCTCAACAAGGCCGCGTCGGCACAGTTCAACAAGCGCGTCGTCGAGTGCCGACTCGCAGCCCTCGTACGGCGCCGCAGCCGTTGCCGCGGCCGGCCCGGCCACGCACCAGCCCGCCCCCCCCCCATGCGCTGTAGGTTTTGGCAAAACAAGCGGGCCTTGCGGAATGGAAGTCGGCGAAGAAGCTGGCTGACGTCCAGAGGGCGAAGAAATGGGCCTTCAATGAGCTGCTCGCGTTCGTCGGCTCCAACTTGAAGCTGGAGCCGTACTCGAGAGAGGAGATTTGTCGCATTCTGGACATGGATGACAACCAACTCGTGGCTGAGCATCTGACAAAGAATACAAAGGATGGTTGGTTGCTATGGTCTAAACAAGATAACATACCCGTATTATCAGTCCGGTGTTAGCGATTGTCCTGTTCTACTGTACATGTACCGTGAACGCACTCAACGCATAGCGCAGGCCGCCGTCACATTCTAGCAGGTAGATACGGTATCACTGATACCGTATAGAAGATACGGCTTCCCTACAATACAATTCTGCCCAACTGCTTTTGCCTCTGGCGTAGTGGACGTCAATGGGGTGGACAAATATTGTAATGACGTCGGCAGCGAGCGTCCGCCGTTTGTTTCTAGCGACGGATTTCCACCTGCGACAGCGCGCGACGCACGTGTTCCTCGAGGCGTCGCGAGTGCTACAGTTCGCCCAGGCGTGCGCCGCGGGCGGTGAGGAGGCGGCTGTGATGGCCAGGCTGGGCGAGCTCATGAACGCCAGCCACCAGAGCTGCTCCGCCCAATACGACTGCTCCTCAGCCGAACTAGACGAGCTCGTCGCCGCCGCCAGGTGCCTCCAGTCTGGCTGCCTGTCTGCGGCACAGTCGTCATCTACTTACAACTCCGGCGGTTGTCCGTGTATGTCTGCGTGTCTGCTGCGTCCGGGCTATAACTCTCGAACGGCTCGACGGATCCGGACGGGCGATGGCTCGTTCGACTCGGCCTCGCTCCGCATTTTGACAGACGCTATTCGTTTTGTTCATAATTACCGGTAATACCGATAAATAGCTAAAATGCAATTCTGGGACAAACATTTTGGTGTGACTAATATTTCTCCCGCAGGGAACGCGTCGTTTAGAAAACGATCAGTTTTTCGGTTCTCTCAAACAGCTCGACGGATCTGGATGGGCGATGGCTTGATCGACTCGGCCTCGCCCGGCATTTCCATATATGCTGCTGGTTTCAACGATAAATACCGATAAATGGTGAAAGTGACAAAAAGAAGCGAAAACGGTGTTTCTAAGGTCTAAAGGGGTAAGTAGTAAGCCTAAAGGGGCAAGAAGGAAACAAACGGTACTGTAATGGAAACAAGCGATCCTAAAAGGAAACTAAACAAAATCGACAGCAATATCGCATGCGCATGAGATGTGGCTCGTTTGACCCACCATTGCCAGCACTTTTCGCAGAATGGCACTCTGTGAATGGCACTTGCTGACAGTTGGTACAAAGTTGCTAAAAACGCTTTGCGAAAATGCGAAACACTGCAAGGACGCGTCGACAAGGACGCCCTGACAAGACAATCAGAAACGACCGATTTGGCATGCCCACTAGTGCAGGACCGATGGACGCGCATGGCAGCCGACTCAGGCGGATCTAAGGCCGTCTCAGTCAGTGTGCTGCTGAACAGCTAGCGCGCTCATCATACAGACTCTTGGGCATGCCGACGAACAGCCAACCCGTTCATCACGCGGACCAGATGGCACGCTGAACGGGAGTGCGCTGGTTGCGCGGACCAGTTGACCTGTTGAACAGACAGGACGCCAAACAGGTAGCGCGCTGGTCACGCAGACCAGTCGACCGACTGAAAAGATGGCACACTGAACAGGCTACTTACTGCTCTCTCGCTCGTCTAAGTATGTCTAACTCGCTAATGTCGCTAAGAACGCTTTTGCGAAAATGCGAACCACTGCAAAAGACGCGTCAACAAGGACGCCCTGACGACAATCAGAAAAGTCGACCGATTCGGCACGCCCATCAGGTCAGGATCGATGGACGCACATGGCGGCTACTCAGGTGGATCTTCACGGCCAGTTGGTGCGCACGACGCGCGCCCTTGTCATCACGCTGAACAGGCAGACTGGACGGCACACTGAACAGCTAGCACGATCGATGGGCGGGCTGGATGGCACGCTGAACAGCTAGCGCGCCCAACAGGCGAACTGGACTGCACACTGAACAGCTTGCACGCTCCACAGGCGGACTGGATGGCACACTGAACTGCCAGTGAGCTCGTCAAGGGGACGAGTCGAACCACTGAACAGCTAGAGCACTTGTCACACAGACCAGTCAGCATTTCAAGCAGGCAGCGCGCTCGTCATTAAGATGAGTCGACCCACTGAACAACCAGAGTGATCGACAGGTGGACTGGATGGCACGCTGAACAGCTAGCGCTCTCGACACACGGACTGGCCTGGATGGCATGCCGAGCAGCTAAGCACCAATGGACGCACATGCTCGACAAGCAGACAAGCAGGTGGACTGGATGACACGCTGAACAGCTAGCGCTCTCGACAGACAGATTGACCTGGACGGCAAGCTGAACAGCTACCACGCTTGTCGCGTGGCCCAGTCAGCATGCCAAGCATGTAGCGCTCGTCACAGGGACAAGTCGACCCACTGAACAGCCTTGTGCTTGTCACACGGACCAGTCAACCCACTGAACAGCTAGCACGCTTGTCACATGGACCAGTCAGCATGCCAAACAGGGCCAGTCGACCTGTTGAACAGCTAGAATGGTCGAAACGCGGACCAATCGACCTGCTGAATAGCTAGAGTGCTTGTCACACGGATTGGATGGCATGCTGAACAGCTAGCGCCCTCGACAGGTGGACTGGACAGGGACAAGGGGGGGGAGGTGTTTGTGCACACAGCTATTGCGCTTGTCACGGGACAAGTCGACCCACTGAACAGCTACATGCATAGTGTGCTCGTCACAGGGACAAGTCAACCCACTGAACAGCTAGCGCGCTTGTCACATGGACCAGTCAGCATGCCAAACAGGTAGCGTGCTCGTCATGGGGATGAGTCAACCCACTGAACAGCTACGTAGTGCGCTGGTCACAGGGACAAGTCAACCCACTGAACAGCTAGCCCGCTCGACAGGTGGACTGGATGGGACGAGGGGGGGGGGGTGGCCGAAGGCCGCTACGGGCGTCTAGTATACATACATCTGGGTCGGGCCGACTGGGGCGGCAGTGAATGCGCCCTCTGAGGGGGCGAGGTGTCGGCCCCGGAGCCAAAAGCGGGGGGAGATCATTGGGGACCAGAATTAAAAAGGTTTACACCAAGATAGTTCGTGAGAAGCTACTGGTGGTCGAAATAGCGGTGTAGGATGGCGTTATGTTGGTGTTGGCTTGTCATTTGTGTAGGGAGTGCGGGGCGTTGGGCTGCCGACTGACGGGCGCCGGTTGGGGCGGCTGCACGGTGTCGTTGCTGCGCCGAGCGGACGTGGCCGACTTCGTGCGCAGACTGCGGCGCGCCTTCTACGACAAGGACGAGCAGCGCCGACTGCGCTTCCACTCCGCCGTCTTCGAGACGCACGCCGCCGGCGGAGCGCAGCTCTTCCTCTGACACAAGCCCTGCACACCCGACCACCCACGTTGAAAGCTCGATATTTGTTCAGCCAACGCTTGCAGCTGTGATCGTGCCTTCCTAATTAACGGTGAAGTGACAGCACCGCCGTGCCTACTCAATATGTTAACCGGCGCGCCTCTTGATTCCTTGGACGTGACGTGACACGGGCGAAGGGCGGCTCTAACGGACCTTGACTTTGCCTCACTGTTGTTTATCCGGCGGGACACTTTCCTCAAATCAAATGGAGGATGCATACGTGCCGTGAGTGGGCTCGACGCGGTTTGCGCCCTGCTGCGCGCGTTTCCGCTAATGAATCAGTAGTCAGCTAGTGGCGACGTATCCTGTCGCTCCATGTCCTTCGCAAAGCCAACCGTCCTCACCGGTCGGGGTGACCGCGGACGCAATCGTGTGTCGCGGCGACACTCCAGAGTTGTGTGTGTCCGCGTTTGTATGTGTGTGTCGGTCGGCGACGGCCAATTTTTGTCGATGCGGGGTCGTTTCGTGAAACGATGCGTCGCCGTCGACTCCGACTCCGTGATGTGATCCGTCCGTCTGCCGGATGTCGACGCGCTGGCGACGCGGGCCACACCTCGGCTAGGGAGACCGGACGCCCGGAACACGGGACACTACTGGCGTCGTGGCGACGCACGCGCGCACATGGGGTCTGCCGAGGAGGTGGAGGGCAAAAAGTGTCCTCATAGCCGATCGATACGAGTCCCGGCGACGACGCGCCGCGACTAGGCTTGATGAGCGCCGCAACGCCGGCGCGTAGCTGAAGGCAAAGGCGCTCGCTCGGCAGGGCTGTCGCCAGTCGGTTGGGAGTGGTTGGGCCGCCGCCGAACCGCCAGCGCCGCCGCGCGTTCCTTGACGACGAGCCGAACGACGGCCCAGCAAATGTCCGCGGGCGGACGCGCGTGATCACGAGCAAGGCGGACGACGCCAACAACAGGCCCATCCGAGCAGCAAACGCGCCTTTCTCTGCAGTGCGCGCGCCGACCTCTCGACTCTTGGAAACCGCTCTACCAAGGCCCCGAAATCAGCTATGGCATTCTTCGGAAGCTTCGTCGTTGTCGTTCTAGTGGCCGCCACTCTTTGTCTTGTGGATACCATCCCAGTGTCGAAAAAGGTAACGAGAAACGTACATGCGACGCTACAGCTCGCACGTGCCCTCACTTCGTATAGGCGCACGACGACGAAGACGCTAAAAGCAACGTAGACGACGAGAAAGGTGCTGCGGCTGAGACTCGTGGTTGGGGTTAATGCAATTTTTTGAGTACTGTAGGGACACTGTACCGTCCTGTGCATTGCAGCGAACGCTGTCCTGCATGAAGAGGCCGGCAAGCCGAGGAGCAAGAGGCAGGTACTCTACGAGGAGCCGGAATGGTCAGCAGCAGCAGCAGCAGCGGGAGGCGCCGAAGCGCTGGGTGGCGGCGAAGAGAGAACGCTGGACGAGTACCTGTCGACGCTGTCGCTGGGCGAGTTGGAGCAGCTGGCCTACCTGATCGCGGCCATGAAGGAGCGCGTGCGCGCCGCGCGGGCCGAGCAAGCGGTCGTCGACGCGATGCTCGCCAGCGAGGCGCAAGCGGCCGAGCAGGACGAGGCCGAAGCGGTGGAGGAAGCGGCAGTGCCCCTCTATCCAGTGCTCGTCGAGCGCCAGCTACCCGTCGACCAACAGCCCATCCTCGTGGCCGACATTGGCGACGACGGAGCCGACGGCCAAGAGCAAGCGGTGGACGTGGCCGAGGTCGACGCGTTGTTGCGCCGCATGGCCATCCGACGGCGCGTCGAGGAACTCGCCCAGCTGCTCAGCGGCGGCCCCTTCCAAGTCTAGAGACATCCAATAGGAAGAGCTGCGAGCGAGCGACCGTCTGCATCGACTGCCGCCACCCACAGAGAGCAGCAGACCAGCTCTAGATAGCCAACAATTCGCGTCACGTTCACGAGTGGAGGTGTCGGCCTCGTTTCCTTTTCGCTTTCTGTTTCGATGGAAGAAAAGAGGGCGGCGAATCGGCGACGACACGCGACGAGAACGAGCGAACCGGGTCCGAACTCGGTTCGGTTGAGCGACGACGGCGTTACACGACGCCGTCGACTGAGATCAGCGCCTGCACTGGACGACTGGAAGTAGACACGAGACTAGCACTAGCAGCGCGTCGCGCATATCGCTGTTGACGTGCGCAAGGCACGCGAGTACGCTGTCATAATTGGTAGAGACTGTCGTGATGTCGTTCCGCCTCCTCGTCGCGCCGCCGCTGCTGCGCCTTTCGATCGGCGGCCAACGAGGGACGGCCGTTGAGCTGGACGTCGGCGTCGACGGAGGGCGCCTTCCGGCAACGCCTTCGCCGCGAGTCCGCGTCGGCGAGCGCGTCCAGCGCAAACGGCTGACTCGCCGACCGCCGCTCTTCCGGGAACAGATCGTCAAGTCTAGAGAGCGTGCCAGCGCTAGGCCCCGTCAGGCCGACAAACAAAACAGCGGCAAAACAGACGTCGAATTCTTCTCGAGTCGCGACATTTTCTTTGCTGTCGACTGAATATTCCTGTCGATGCGACTGAAGATGTCCGCCGACGTCTCCGCATGGGCTTCCGGTAAGGAGGGAGGCGGCGGCGGGCGGAGGGGCGCGGGACTGGTGCGTATCCTTTGGATCGACGCCGAGGACACGTCGTCCGTGTACACCCGAATGGGCAGCGGGCCAGTCGACGAAGCGGCGGCGTCGTCCTCGGACTGAGAACGGAGGTCCGCTGTTGATGTCGACTCTTCGGAAGCCGCATGAGGTCGACTGCCGCTGTCGGCTTCGGCAATCGCGCTCGACGTCGAAGGCAGCTGCGCGCCGGCCGCGGCGGACTCGGCCGGCAATAGAACCGGCACGATAATCACCTCCTTGAGAAACATACTCTCGGCCGACCACAGACGGTTGACTCGCTTGATTTCGGCCATCTCAAAGCGACAGCGTGGTGACTACGCACGCGCTCGGCATTCTGGCGTAAACTGGTGTGCGGCGGCGACTCACGGAGCTGGCGTACTTGAGCGTCAAGCCTTGCAGTGTGTCCGACGGCTGCAGCTTGTGCCGAATGAGGTGACTGAAGCGCGGCCGACTTTCGGTGGGCGTCGACGTCGTGCCATAGCGCCGCTGCCGGGTCGTGCTGACTCCAAACAGAAAAGTTTGCTCCTCCGCAGAGCCATCCCAGCACTCCGGCGCCGATGACGCCATCGTTGCACCACTCGCAAATGGCCGTCGCCTGTGTCACCAAGTCTCTATTTTCATTAGCGAAAATTTTGGAAAACCCTCATTCATCTTACGAAAGAACAAAAAAAACACTGCTAGAGAATAGTTGCGATCGCGCTAAGCGCAGATAGCGAACGCCACCATGCCGATTTCAGCCTCAGTTCCCGAGTGCTATTCCATATTTCGGAACGAAAGTCCGGGACAAAGTATGCAAAATGTGCGCTTCTCAACTTTGAAATAAAAATTTACATACCACCTACAATATTTTCAGAAACTTTCGATGTTGTTCATTTCCCGTTTCAGCTTTGTTAAGAACGTTTTGTCGACTGTGTCTTGAGTGTATCGTCGAAGAAACGACGGGAGCGAGGCCCGCAAGAACGCGGATAAATACTACTTCGGTAGATTAGAATTCTCGCGCTTGTACGGTGTTCCGAGTTTCTGAATTTCTAACGACTGGGTTACGACTGTGTTTGTCTTATCGCCGGTCTACGTCAGTCGTGTGAGGCGCGAGCAGGCGCTGCGCGAGGTGCGAGTCGATCGAACGCCTCTGCTTCGGGGAGAAGACTTCGTTAGTAGCTCGTCGCGGACGCTCCTTGCTCTTAGGCGTTCGCAGGGGCCGGCGCAGCGCCGCTCTTGGAAGCCACCTTTCCCCAGCCGCCCTCGTGCTGCTTGCGCTTGCGCCGCCGTACGCTTCGTTCGCGTTGGCGGAGGGTCTTGCGGAGGCTCTTGCGCTTGGACTTCGCCTTGGGCTCCGACGCCTTCTTGGCCTGGCCCGCGCCGCCGCCGCCCTCCTGCCGCTGCTGCTGCGGCTGCTGGCCGGCAGCGGCTTTCTTGCCCAGCCCTGTCACCAACAGCAGGCCCACGCAGACCAGGAAGAAGACGACGAGCACTACGGCTATCGGCGACATCTGCTTTTCTATTACACTTTCTGTGTTACGTTAGCTAGCGAACAAACCGCTTACACAAAACACAAGTCTACTTTGAGCAAGTCACCAGAGCGGTACCCCTTGTACAGGTCGAAAGGATTACAAGCATTTGCGATTGAACACGGGATGTGTGTTAGAGTGACTTTTGCAGATGGGAATTCAAGTGCTGTCACATGATCATGTCAACTAGTCGAGGCCGCGATGAGTGGTTCCGAGACAGCTGGCCGGGTCATCCGTCTGGCTGTACATGGCGCGGATTTCCTTCATCGACTTCACCATACTGATGACGACGTCGTCGTCGCGTCGTTGATAGAGCATCTCGCCTTGGAAGCGGACGAGGCCGTGCCGACGGGCGCGCAGCAGCATGCCCACCACCTGCGAGAGACTGCGCGTCTGTCTGCTGATTCACTCGCTCCTCTCCCCTCCTTCCTCTGCTGCCCCATCCAGCACCAACCCAACCTTGTCCGACACTCGGACGTAAATGTTGAAGAGAGCGCCGAACGCGATGCGCGTGTAGCCGTCGTCGAAGTTGTAGTCGCCGTACTCGTCTATGATCTCGCAGAGTTGGACGATTTCTTTTCCAATGTGATGCCCTTCACGGTGCAAACGCGAATCTGACTGCGCCACGAGGACCAGCGATGCATGAGATCTGGTATGGATGTTCCAACCTGCCGCGACGCCTCTCCTTTCGGTCAACGAACCCGCTTTTGGTCGCCCATAGTCGGTGGCGGTCTTATCGAACTTCGGCGGCACCCAATCCTTGGCGAAAACGTCTTCAGACGCTTCCTTTTCGGCCTTAGCTGTCAGTTGCCGAAACTTTGCGAGCGTTTCTCCGACGTCTGACCCTAAGCGCGCGCTGCACTGTTGACTCCAAATGAGCGGTGCAGAAGGCGGTTACCGTCCCTTGCTCGAGACAGCACCTCGTCTGAATCTCATCATCTCATGTTGGCTCTTGGTCGCGTTGGCGGTGCAGTGCTTGTCGACGCCGGTCGCGCTTGCGGTGCGCCGAACGAGTCGATTGGCCCGCTCCTTGACGCCAAACTTGAGCAGCTTCTTCCAGGCTCGCTCCACCTCTTCTCGTAAGCCAACAAGAGGCTTGCGGCCGTTTACTTAAAAAAAATTAGAGCGGTCTCATCCGGAAGGTGTTTGTATAGCGCGCACCGCTGCCGACGGTGCAGACGAGGGTCACGGTCTTCTCGTACACCCGCTGGAGAGGCATCCTGGCCTTGCCGGATGCCGGCATCTCGAGACGCGCCTTAGGAAGACTCCAACAGCGGAGGAAGCGGCAAACAGACGAGCCGACGAAAACTGAAGTGCCGACGACGCAACCAGCTGCCGAGTGAGGGCCAGCACGGCGGCTCGGCGCGTGCGCAGCGGACGCGAGTTGACAACACCAAGCGATCGTTAACCCATTCCAGCCAACGCGCTGCTACAGAAACGGCTTTGACTTCGGAATTGGAATACCTACGTCCTTCGAACGATGATCCGATTGCAGATAGATCAACGTTCCTCGTCGCTACGTACGTTCGTCCATGAGAGACAAATTGGAATGAGTTAATCGCTAAACGAAATCCAGCAAGGATAAAAAACGCGAGAGCGCCAACTGCGGCGGCGGGACCCAACGACCTGCCTCCTTACGTGCAGAACATATGGGAGTGAGGTCAGACTTCTGGCCGCGTCGTCAGGCCATGAATCATGCGGCCGTCACCTTTCTTAGCGGGCGCGCAGCGCAAAATGTCCGCTGGGTATCACAGAGTCTCCTCAGCACGAGACGTCATTCGAGTCGAGAGGTCACTTTAATCGGTCTTGAGTTTGGGCCGGTCCACCAGCTCCTCGCGGTAGTACTTGAGGGCGACGAAGAGCAGCAGCGCGGTCAGCGCCAGCCAGAGCAGCACGAGCGGCAGGCTCTCAGAGGCGAACTGCGACAGCAACGCCATCGTGAACGTGAACGTGATCCCTGCAAGCACCGACACCGCTCGTCGACGCCATTCGTCAGCGTTCGCCGTCCGACTGCGCTACCGATAGCGAAGCCGCGCTGGAGAGCGCCACTGGGCGAGAGGTTGTCGGGCAGCGCTTGCGCGTTGACGCGGTAGTGGCCGAGGAAGAGGTCGAGACCGTCCTGAGAACAGGGGGGAGGGAGGATGGAAGCGGTCGGCGAGCAAGAGAGAGAGAGAGAGAGGGCGACACGTGCCTGTCGAGCGCCGTCCATGAAATTGTTGCGTACGTAGCGCGTCATGGCGTTGCGGCCGTCGGCGAGGGCGCCTAGGGGGGTGCGCTTGCCGAAGCGCGTGAAGTCCGTCTTCAGCGCGCCCGTGCCCGCGTACTGCTTGCTCAGCGCGTCCCCGTTGTCCGCCCACACTGGAGTACGCGACCGCCGGTCCGCATCCAACACCGCCGCCCCCTCAGTCAACGCGACGCACAATTGTTCAGCTGGTCGTCGAAGCGTCCGTCGAGCGTCGCACCTTCCGGCAACAGGCCGATGAACTGAAAGACAAGCAATTCACCACAGAGGACAGGAGATGGTTGTGTTCCGCGGACCGTCAGCTGTCTCAGGAGGGACTCGTGCGCCAGCATCTTCTGGACGACGTTGGTGCGGTCGAGGCAGTCCATGCAGTTGGTACGGAACGCGCCCTCCTGCGAGCGCTCTCCCAGCCGCTCGTCCACTTGTCGCCGACTCGCGAAAAACCTGTGGTGGCAACGTAGCCTCTAGCTGCCGACTAAGTGCCAACTGCCGAAAGTGCAATGCATACCCAATGTTGTCCAACGACGGCAGCATCCTCTCGACCAAAACTCTCAGTCGATCCCAGTTGAGGTTGCCGCATTCTTTGTGAAAGTCGAACGAGTCGTACCTTAATTGTTGGGGGGAGGGGAGGGGGAGCAGCGTCGAAATGGTTGGCGCACACCGCTGCGACTCACACCACTCCCTGCATGGCGACCTCTTCGACAATCGACTTGAACTGCTGGCCGATGGGTCGCTCGCGACCCGTCTGATTGACCAGACTGATGATGACTTGCGGCCCTGCAGCAGCGGACGGGCTTGTTGGGGGGGGGGGGGGGTGGGGGGTGATAGAGCAGTCGCAGTCGGTCGCGCGTCTCATACGTCCGTAGATGGCGAGTTGCTCAGTGAGGTGGCTCGCGCAGACGGCCAGGTGGTGCTGGCGGTCGGCGGGTAGCGCGAGCGTCGGCGTCGGCTGCCAGGCCAAGTTGGGCGTCTGCGCCCAGTCGAGCGGAATCGAGCCGCGCGTCTGAGGGGCGCAGGCGACGCGTTGGCGCCAGGACAGGCGTGCGTACGTGCGTGCGTGCGTGCACCTGCAGAAAAGAGGTGGTGCGGACCACGCCCTCGGGCTCGGTGTAGACGACGATCTGTTCGGTCTCGACGAAGTTGGCCGCGTGGCCGCGCCTGAACGTTTCCGCTAGCCCGCGCCAGTCGGAAGGGGGACGAGGGACCTGTCAGCGCCGCGTCTCCAGAGGCGCGGTCCGGCGCGCTTCGAGGAGCGCCGACTGACGAGCGCCAGTTGGAAGGTGCGGCCGCGCACCGAGCAGCGGATCACCTCGACGAAGCCCAGCGTCAGCACCAGCACAAACTTGTGCGCCTGGAAAACGTTCACCGGTGCGAGTAGAGAGGAAGCATAGCGAAGTTCGAACGCGGCGCGTATACCTCTTGCAGAGCGTCTCCCAATTCGTGAGCCATGTACTTGTTCCAGAAGAAACGGTCATCAGCCTGACGACAAGCAGACGGTCGCTCGACACGACGACACCTTCACACGCCGCGACCGTCACCCGTTCGTAGAGTGGCACGTCGCGGTCGGCGGCGGGCAGGTCTTGGAGACGTTGGAGCGACTGGGTCGTCAGGTCGACGCCGACGCTGTAGTAGAACGACTCGAGAGCCAGCACCGACTTGAGCAACTCCACGAAGTACCGACTGTGCTCGTTCTGCAACGCGCGCCAGTGCACGCAGAGTCAGTAGCGCGAAAGAGGGAAGGCGGACGGCACCTGTCTCTCGGTCAGATGCAGAGTCCGCCTCGAGAAGGGCAGCAATTCGGTGCTGGTCACCTTGAGGATCCGAGCGCCCGCCACGTTCTCGACCACCTGCTCCGCGCCAGTCACGACCACCAGGTAGGGCCCTAAGACCAGTCCGGATCGGGCCGCTGCTCGCGCAAACGTCGCGCAATCTCTGCCGACGCCCGTACCAGCGACGAGTCTGACGATGCCGAGCAAGCCGCGAATCGGCGTCGGCGGCTGCGCCTGCGCGGCCGGAAGGGCCTGCACGGCGGGATCTGGACACGAGCGCGTCAAGCCAGCTGTTAGCCCGCACGACAAGCGAGCACGTCGAACCCGTCAGCTGAATCTCTTCAGTAACGCGATCAATTTCCAAATAGGCGGCTGGCAGGCGAGCTCCGTGTGCGTCGCACGGCTCCACGTAGAACGCCTCTGGCGTTTCATACCTAGTCAACTCATTAGCTCAAAAAAAAGAACGCTGCTTCAACCGCTCACTCACAGAGAAAAGTGCTCGGGCCCATCCATCGTGATTCTGCCTCTGGGGCGACAGGAAACCACCGTTCACAGCTAGTTCTTAAATTGAGCCTTACAGGAGTATTGATAATAACAGGAATCCGATATTGGTTCCGAACCGAAGCGCCACTAGGAAGCGAAGCGGAGGAGTTGACTAAAACACACACCTAACACACCCAACACACCCAACACACCTGAAGGCTTAGACTTAGGTTTAGGTTTTCGCTTAGGCTTAGGCTTCGCTTAGGCTTAGGCTTAAGCTTTTGCTTAGGCTTAGGCTTTCGCTTAGGCTTAGGCTTTCGCTTAGGCTTAGGCTTAGGCTATAAATTCGCACTAGGTGTGTTGGGTGTGTTAGGTGTGTGTTTTATGTAACGCCCAAAGCGGAGCGGAGCGCCAAGGAATGGAATAAGCGTTCCAATACGGTACATTTACTACGTTTGACCATATTTACGTAAGTACATATTTACGTACGCTACGTTTTTGAATCATACACGATTCAGTATCCCCTCTTACTAGTTGGCTTCATTAAACACCATTGTTGCCTCTAGTGTCATTCGCGCCGAAATCACCAATCGGGAGTCACCGAGTCATCAATCAGCAAATGCGACATTTCTTTGGTTTTGGTTTCGGTTTCGCCAGAGCTGGCGCCGGTTCTGTCACGAGAGGCGGCTTGAGGGCACCCTTCTTTAGTTGTTGGGCAGGCTGAATCGCCGCAGGCAGTCTTGTGGGGGGAGGCCTGGAAGGCTTGAGTTGAGGCGGTCGAGCTCCTTTCGCCGCCGTCATCGCCGTCGCTTTCCTGGCGGCGTCTGCGGGAGGCGGCGCGGTCTTCTTGAAGAGAGGCGGCACCGTCTGCGGTGTCGGCGTGCCGCTGACGCCGAGTGGCTCGGAGGACGACGACGGCTGCGGTGCCGGCTGACGACGACTCTTCTTGAGCAACGCCGACCGCTTCGACTTTTTCGGTTCGCGGTCAACTCTGACCGACGCCGTCGACTCGTCCTCACTCCTGGCTGTCCGTCGCGGAGCGGTCTCATCCGCCCGGCTCTCTCGACTGCGTCGGCTTCTGCTCTTCCGCGGTGCCGCGACCATTTCGGAATCAGTCGTCGTGTCCCCGACGGCCCGCCGGAAGACTTCACTGCCGGCGGAGAGCTGATCCGCTCTGACGAAAGGGGCAGTGGGCTTGGCTCGTCGTCTCTCTTCGCTCTCCGGCTGCTGCTGAAGTCGGCCGACGTCTTCTTGCAGGACTTGCACCGAATTGAGCATCTGATCGACTTTGTTGAGCAAATGCGCTTCTCCTTGGTCGTCGAGCTTCCTGCTGGACAGCGTTTTGAACCGCTGCAGCACCTCGGCAGCAGACGACAGCTCGGTCTTCAGCAGCGCTAGAAGGAAAGCGATCTCCTGCGCCGTCGTCGTCGGTGATGCACTTGGGACTTTGCGACACGGCGACGACACGGCGACCTCCGTCGGCTGCTTGCTGCTTTCCAATTCGGCGCACGGTTGACGACGCGGCTCAGTTGCGTCGGCGTGTGTCGGCTCGAGGTCTGCGTCGGAGAGAGTGTGGCCGCTGATCGACCATGTCAGCCGAGTGGCGCCGTCGGCGGCGTCGACACTTCTGCTGAATGTGACTTGTCGCTGCGCCGTGCGTGATCCCGCGATCGGGTTCTTGGCCGCCGCATCCGCTTCCTCGGCCAAGTCGGTTGCGGCGTCACGGGCTTGCGGCGGATCGGCCTCAGTTGGGGGCTGGGACGGGACGCGACTCCGTTCGAAGTTCCGAGTGAGGTCCTCGAGCTTCTGCTGGCACTGCTCGACGTAGAGTGGCTTGAAGAGGGCGCAGAAGTCGGAGACGGCGGCCAGAGGAGGCGCGCTCGACACCCAGTCGGCGTCCGCTTTTGACGCCGCTCCGCTTCGCCGGCCGCCCTCCGTCTGCAAGCCGACGTCGTCGAGCGCCTCGCGCAGCTGCTGCAGTTGGCGCCGGAGCGCCGTCTCCGCCTCCGCCATCTCGTCCTGCAGCGCCGCAGACGCCGACCCTTTAGCAGGCGCCGACGCTCTTCTCTTCGACGCGTGCGCAGACATCTAAGTTGGCCAGGTCCGCAGTATACTAATTGCCCGAGCAAATCTATTTGCAGTGAAAACCATTTTGTGGATGGAAACCGAAGCAGCTTTAACATTGTTTCAGACCGACCGGCCGCTCATGGTCTTGCCTGATATGGTACCACCCATGATGGTAGGGGCAATACCGTACTCTCCAATATTTGCATGTTTTTCTTTCCAACGAACAGTATTCACATGTCGCCTTCGAAGAACTCCCTGTCGAGAAGGCAGCTACCGTACCCGATCGCAGTGCGATAATCTCACGCACCCCGAACCGCCCCGTTACCACCGACGAGAGCAGCTCGACAACAACACATCACATGCAGTTTACACGTGCAATGCACAACAGCATGAATTTTCTGGTGGCTTTCAGTTGCAAAAAAAAGACGCACGCGTATCACACAGTCGAAGCGAGAGGATCAAGTCAGTGTGGGAGGAAGCAAGGAGCGGAGACGGTGTGGGGTGGGGCAGATCAGGGGTTGTACTCGATGGGGATGTTCTTGCGGCGGACCATGCCGTCGCCCTGGAACCACTCGCGGCGGAACTGCTTGGCGGCGCCCTCCGGGGCGTTGGTCCACTCGACGGTGACGCGGTCGTTGTTGGTGTCGGCGGAGGCGTAGTCGAACGCCTCGCAGCTGACGGCCAGCAGCACCGACTCCTTGGGGTCGAGGCAGCCGGCCGGCGGGTCGACGGCCAGCCGCTGCATGTTCGTCGTCTTGATGGCCCAGCCGATGCGCCGGCTGCCGTCGTTCTGCACCGCCACGTGGTACGTGTGCTTGTCCGCGAACGGCGCGTTGTACACGAGCTTCGCGTGCGGCTGCGTGTTGATGTCGCCCGGCGGCAGGGAGGCCATCCTTCCAGATGCTTGCTTGCCTTCTTTTCTTTTAAGACTTTTAAACACAGAAAGGAAAACAACCAAAAGATCAAAAGAGGCTGAATAAATAACAAGAGTCGTTCAACTTACGCCTTTGTAGGGTAACGAGGCTTGCTAAGCATGTGGTAACGGAAATGCTTAATCTGACAATCTTCAAAGGTGAGGCCGGAAGCAATTCAATCGATAAAACAAATTTAAATATGCATGAAGCTCCAGCAAAAGGTCAACGGAATGGCGGTATTCTGCGACGCCCCACAGTCAACCACAACAAACAAGTCCCAGCCGTGCAGCACGTGACGGGTAAACATAACATAGTGCATACCGCCAGGAATTTTTTTTTAAATTTTATTTATTCTCAGTAAGCACGTACACGCTGTACACCATGGACGACAGCGGACGGAACGCGAGACACCGCGACACGATACAACGAAAACGATAGAACGAATGATGCGACACCATGTATACATGACAGTGGAGGACAAGGCGAGCGCGGTTCAAATCGTAACCCTTAAATAAGTATATAGATTTTCTTTATTGAGTCTGTTGTATGTTTCAGTCACAGTAATCTAGTGTTACAGTAACTTACTGTTCGCTATTTACGTATTTACGTATCTCCATTGTTGTTGTTGGATTTGGGGCGACGCTAGGAGGCCTGTCAATGGCCCATGTAGCCTACCCATCTCCATGACGCCTTCCCATCTACAGCCGTATAAAGCGGAAGACTTTCGGAAGAACGCCATCTGTAATCTAGGGCCCAAAACCCAAAAACAACGTATCTCCATACGTTCGCTACTAAAATGCATAGCGCGCGCGCTCAAAACGTAGAGCGTAGCAACTTGCTAGCAAAGCAAACTAGCAAGTCTAGGCGGATTCGCGAACGCCACGTTATCTCCAGACTTCGCCGAATTTCAAAAGTAGCTGGATTCGCTTACTAGGGGTATTCGCTTACGTCGCTGACAATGCTCCAGTCACGTTAACGAATACCCCTGTACACGAACAGCAAGCAATACACATGCGTTTTGTTGCTGCAGCAAAGCGACAACGACAAACACCCGTCTGCGGCGTCTATTCCCGTAACGGAGCGTCGCGTGGTGACATATGTGCCCGCCCGGCGTCGAGTGGCCCGTCTACAGTGATTTGAGTCAGGACTGTTATCGAAAACGTGTTTATGAGCTGTTTTCTGCCTCCCCATACATTCGGCTTGATTCACGCGCGACACACGTACACCCAACACAGCCAACAATTGCAAACGCGCGTGCTGATCATTATCACATTAGTTTAATTAGATCAAACTACGCTCTAGTCGTCATTGTACAGTGTAAGCTAATCAAACAGGGTGACAAACTACGCTCTAGTTGTTATTGTACAGTGTAAGCGCACAGTTAATTTACGCTCCCCTACAGAAGGCGGAGCAATATCGACAGCAGCAGTCGAACATGCACTGGTTCCAGCAGCAGAACTACGACCGCAACAACACGTCCATGATCGTGCTGACAGGTGCGTGAGTCACTCAACCTTCAACTCAACATGCACTGTTCTGACGTTCATGCACTGTTCTGTTCTGACGAAACGTCAGTATACAGTACATCGCTAGCGTAGCGTTCGAGTCGACTCAATTACATACTCGGATCAGACCATCGGCGGAATTCGCTTCGCCGGACGCCGTCAGAGGATGTAGACGATGCTGAGCTGTCGCCGCCACTTCTTGCCCATCTTTATTTTATTAATTATTTTATTGATTCGCAGCAAGCACGTACACGCTGTACACCATCGACGACAACGGATGGAACACGAGACACCGTGACACCACGAGACACCGCGACAGGAGACAACGATCACTAAACGACGCGACACCATGTACATGCCACTGGAGGGCAAGACTACGTCAGGCAAGGGCGATTTCAGAGCCTAACCCTTAAATAAGTATATAGATTTTCTTTGTTGAGGTCTTTGTATAGATCTTGGCAAACCACTCTCCGGTGTGCTCGAGTAGGGCGTTTGTATCAGCGCGGCGGCGTTTGTGGAACGCCGTGTTATTCGTTTGGGTCGTTTCAGGCGCAGCCGAGGCGGGAAGAGAGAACATCGCACTACATAGCTATCCGCTGTGACTAAGCGTCGCGAACCCGAACCCGTTCCATGGGCGCTGTACTAAGTTGGAGCAGTCTGCAGTATACTGATTGTCATCTATTTGCAGAGAAAACAACTTTGTATATGTAAACTCGAGCAGCTTTTATTGTTTCAGACCGACCGGCCGCTCATGGTCCTTGCTGCCTGATATGGTACCACCCGTGATGGTAGGGGGCAATACCGTACTCTCCAATATTTGCATGTTTTTCTTTCCAACAAGCAGTATTCACAGGTTACGCTTAAATGCAGCACACGTTAAATGCAGCACAGGTTGTATATGATAAAGAATGCAGGCAGGTAAAGTATGCAGGCAAGTCGACTTCGCAGCCTAAGCCTAAGACTAAGCCTAAGCTAAAGCATAAGCAAAAACCTAAGCCTAAGCCTAAGCAAAGCCTAAGCCTAAGCTAAAGTCTAAGCAAAAACCTAAGCCTAAGCCTAAGCAAAGCCTAAGCCTAAGCAAAAACCTAAGCCTATTAAGCCAAGAAAAAGCCGCGAAAGTCAACTTGCTTGCATACATTACCTGCTTGCATGCCCGCATCCTTTATCACATGCAACGTGTGCTGCATTTAACGTGTGCTGCATTTAACGTGTGCTGCATTTAACGTGTGCTGCATTTAACTGACACCGTATTCACATACCATATATTTGCATGTCTAATTATTTTCAAATCAACTTTGTTTCAAACTTTCAATCACCCATTGGTAAGGCGTTCTGGGTTTGTTGTTTAGCGCGGTGATATTTACTCGTCTGTCGCTCTTGACGTTCAAGTTGAATATGGCGCCGAAGAGGAAGGCAGCGCCGGTGGCGACGTCGTTGTCGAAGGTGTCGCGCGGCGCGCTGAGTCCGCCAGTGGAGAGGTCGGCGTCGACGGTGAGCGGCGACACGCTGCCGCTCTCGGGCAGCGGCTCCTCCCTCCTCGCCAAGCCGACCGCAGCCGTCGCCGCAGCCGCCGCCGCCGCCACTGCCGCCAAGTGCGTCGCTGGCGCGTCGTTGCTTGGACGTGACACGCACTCGAAGGCACGCACCCACCGCACCACGCAGGACGGCACAGGAGGGCGGTGAGCAGGGCGCGACGACGTCGGCGGCGGTGTCGGGCAAGAAGCGCGCCAGGGGCCGGCCGCCGTCCTCGGCCAAGGAGAGGTTTTTCGAACCTCAGATTACGACGCTGAAATACAGTGCTGAATTTCAGCACTGAATTCCGACGCACCAAAATCGGGTCTTTCGAAAGGTCTGAATTTGGGCGTGGTTCTGAATCGGTCTGAATCACCGTTTGCGTGGGGAATATCTACCAGCGGGAGGCGCGGGGGGCGGGGACGTCGGGGGCGGGCACCAATCCGCTGCTGCAATCAAAACCAAATCTCAAATAAAGCTTAGAATTAACAAGTAGAGGCGCTTGTTTAACAATGGAGCATTGAATTCGACGTCCCCCTCTCTTAGAGCGATTGATGCACAGCTGCAAGGCCACTGTTTTCTTTGTTTTGTCGACTTTCAGTGGGTAAACCCTACTGAATTTTATAACGTTACAAATTCAGTAGCGGAATTACGACGTCTGAATCTCAAATATTCGAAAGACCGAAATAATAATTCCGTGCTTAATTTTCTGCTGAATCTGAGGCGGAATCTCAATTCCGTGCGGCGGCTTCGAAAGACCCAACTTTGGAATTCAGCGCTGAAATTCAGCACTAAAATTAAATCTGACGTTCGAAAAACCTCTCCCAAGAGGCCCTCGGCGGGACGCCGCCGCCCTGGCAAGAAGGCGCGCAAGAACGACTCCTTCAAGACGCACATCTATCGCGTGCTCAAGCAGGTGCGTGCGCCATTCTGCGTGGTGACTCAAGGGAAGCGATGACGCGACGCGGCCGCAGCCGCAGGTGCACCCGGACGTGGGTATCAGCGGACAGGCGATGGGCGTGGTCAACTCGTTCGTCGTCGACATGTTCGAGCGCCTCATGTCGGAGGCGTGGGCGCTGGTGAAGCGGTCGCGCGGGGAGACGCTGTCGAGCCGCGACGTGCAGACGGCCGTGCGCCTCGTGCTGCCCGGCGAGCTGGCCAAGCACGCCGTCTCAGAGGGCACCAAGGCCGTCACCAAGTACTCCTCCAGCAAGTAGGCCGTCGCCGTCGCCCCAGCCAGCCGGCGCCTGCATATCCCTCCCCCCGCCTCTACCCGCCCCCCCCCCCCTCCGACACCTCTCGCTTCTCGACACCCCTTTGCTTTCCCTTTGTTAGTTTGGATTTTTGTGTTGTCAGATGCGTCCCTAACCGATGCTGTGCTTTGTACCTCTTCTTGTGCTCCTTCGGCCGGGAACCTGTATATAAAGATGTCCGAGACTAGCTAGATGCTCCGGTTGGTCCACCCTGGAAACCGTAGTAATGCTCGTCTTTGTGGGTTCTTGGCGTGTCTTGTCAGTGAACTTTTGTGACGTCCAGAATAAAGTTGCAATTTTGTGACGTGCCGTGCCACACCACATCCACATCTGTGGGGTTAGCGAAGAACACCGCGACGTGATTCTCCGTTCGTTACGGTCCCTCAGGTTAGGTGGACGCCTGTTACGTTCCTGTGTGCGTTTGTATGTGTTGACGTGACCGCTGCTCTGCTGGGAGATGTGACTCGTGCGAAAGGGCGAGAGGGGGGGGGGGAGCGAGGGGAATGTAGGCTTAGCAGTTGGCACGGGCGCCAGACGGGGGTGGTGGTCGCTGAGCGTCCGTTCCCCGAGTAGTGGCGCTGTTGTCGTCTGGGCTGCGCTACGTTGCCTGTCTTCCTTCCCTTCCTCATCGTACGCGCCGTCTGATTGGTTGGCTGGCCCCGTTGGCGAGCCGCAGCCTCCAAGGGTCGGCCTGGTCTGCCTGCCATAGTGGGAAGAGGGACCGAGGTCGCACAGCACGCAGCGGTTGAGCGGTCGAACGCGGCAACGATGCTCGGAGGTCTGTTGGACTTCTTGTGGAGACGGCAGGCAAAGGCTGACAACGGAGAAGCGGAACTCGCTGTCGAAGTTGAGGACGACGAAGCGAGCCCTCGGGCCAACGCCCCAAATGAGTCGTCCACTCTGAGGAGTCCTCCCAACGCTTCGACAGCGGGCCGACAGCTCGATGGAGCCGACTGGATTATGATCTGTGCGGGTCTGTGGCCGTTCGACATTTCCTAGGGCCAATCGGGATCGTTCAGCGGCTCCCACCAAGGAAGCCAACGAGAAGTTGGACGACAAACCGGACCCCGGCAGTCCGGAAACGGCTGCCGGCTCCGCACCGTTCGCTCGCCACCCGTCGTCGTCGAAGGCGCGTCGTTCCTCGGCTCGTCAAGCGAAGCCCAGAGCCACCGAGAAGTCGACGACGCGTCCTTCGCTCCGCCTCACCCAGGAGATGCTGCAGCTGACGACAGGCGGCGCGGCGGCGGCCAGCGCAGAGGCGGCGATGACGACGAGGCGTCGTGCCGCGAAGCGACTGCCGAAAAGCGCCGTTCCCTCCAAGATCGTCAAAGGAAAGTCTCGACCGCGCAAAGAGAAAGTCGGCAGCAAGCATTCCGGCAGGAACAACGATCGCAAGTGCCAGTTCAAGTACTGATCTCCGCGCGGCAACGCAGCCAATTTTTACAGGCACTCCTATCGCGTCGTCTGTATGTTCGTGTTTGTGCGTTCACGTTGTTGCTGCCAGTATTGGACATTCGTCAGGGAAATGTCCATCCTCTCTGTTTGTCTATTACTCTGTGCAAAGAGCTTTGGTGTCGGTGGCGTCAGGACGAGGCACCCTTCGAAAGTCGCTCGCGTTTAAACTTGGATGTCCGTTTGCTTGGGTTCTTCTTAGCGTCGACACCTTCGACTTGCGTTGCCGACGGCCGTTCGACGATGGAGCCGCTGAACACCTGCAGGGAGGGGAGGCGCGATTGCGGCCGTCCTATGCGAAGTGACAGCGCTCAGATCACCCACTTGGTCGGACACCGATTGAACCGGTTTCGATCGATGCCGCTCCGCGGCCGCCTTCAGCGCTGCTTTGTCAACGTGGCACGCGTCGGTTCGATTCTTCAGAATGGGCTTGGGCTCCAGCGGCGCAGTGTTCTCCTCGCTGCTGTTGACAATCTGAAGTCGGCCCGGCAAAGTGCAACGGCGTCGCTGCTTAACCGTCAGACCTTGAGTGGGCTTGCCAACTCTTGCGTGGTGTCGACCGCAGTCGGCGAGCCGTCGCCGGTGCTGCTGTCGTGCTTGTACTGCTTGAGTGCCGCGACTAGCCTGGAGTCTGAGGAGTGGACGCCCTCTTCTAGCGCTTCCTCTTCCTCCTCGAGCTCCGTAAGCCGTGCCATCAACGTCTGGAACGTCTCAAGGTGGCGGGGCTCAACGAGCCTCGCGGGCGCCGTCGCCGAACGGGCAGGCGCCGGCGCCGTCTCGGCCCCCTCCTCGAGCGTTTCTCGCGTCGCTGGCGCAGCAGCATCGCTGACCGTCGGTGCCGCCTCGGGCGGCGCCGCGAAGGACACGCGCTTCTGCGAGGACCCTGCAAGCCCGACTCGATGGCGGCTCTGAGCCTCTGACACTCGCTCCGCGAATAGAGGCGAACCGCGTTGCAGCCTTCTCCTGCGCTCATAGAAGGCGGCCTCTTGCTGAGGATCGAAGTGTTCCTTGATCTCGACCGTCTCTCGGTCGAGCTGCTCGCCGAATCCAAGACGTCGATCCACGAGCACCGCCTTCTTTTTCTCCAGCTCGGCCAGGCTTTCCGTCACAGCTGCAAAGTCCGGCTCTTCCGGCGTCGTGTCAGGTCAGTGTTTCCAACGGATCACCTTTTAGACGCCGATCGACGATTTGGATGGCTTGGTGAGCGGATCGGTCGACGAACCAGTCGTCGCCGAGCAGCACGAGAATCTCGTTGGTGTCGACGAGCGCGCCCCTCATGAACGCCTTCTTTCCAAAATGCACCTATAGACGAGCGAGCCTCATTCCAAACGTCACTGACTCGCGGCAACGTCTCAAGCCGACGCCACCTTGACATCTTCGTGTCTCAATTGGTGCGGCAAGGTGGCCAGCCGACTCCTCAAGACCTCGTATTCGTGCCGACGATCCGTGTAGTGCTTCTCGCGCCGCTCCAGTTCCGCCACCGCCTCGCGAACGACCGCGCTGAGGCGGTCGACAGAGGCCGTCGGCGTCTCCATCCAGCACTGCTACACGCAAACGACCGCTACAGGACGCTTCCGCATCCGTGCAAAGCCAGCAACCACTCGACCTCACGAAGCCGCTTCGAACAGCAAAGCTGAAGGAGCTGCAGAGACAGAAAAAGCTGCACCTGCTGGGGCGCCGGCCAATCCGACGACGCCCTGCCGAGACACAGACGTGTCGTACAAGACGGCCGCCTGTCCGCCTCAGGAATGGACGGAGTACCAACCAACCCCGAGTTTGAGAACGGTCACGCACGTGACGCCTCTAGTTCTCTCCAAAACATTTCACCAAGGCTCGACCGCTACCACTCCTCTCACAGTGCACGAGTCCGCCGTCAAGAAAGTCTATTACTCGCGAACGCAGTAGTGGCGACACGCTGCCGGGCGACAGATCCGCTGAACGGGAGCAGACGAGATAGTTGAACAGCTCAGTGACGGATTGCCTACGCGAGCACACAGGCAAACACGCACACGGTCGCGTAACTACTGCGCAAACAGAGTTCATTGTTCAACGACGTGGGGGGAGGGGAGGGTAAGGCTTCATGGGTGGGCGGCGTGAGCGGCGAGTCGTTGAATGTCGCGCTTGACGCGCCCCACCTCGACGGTCTTGTCGATCTGCACGTAGACGGCGCCGCTCGAGAGACTGCGCTGCGTGACGAAGCGGCACTCCAGCTCCGACAGTCGGCTCAGCTGCGCGCCCACCTCCTCTGCAACACCCTCAGCAGCTGGTCACGCACACGCACGCGCCAAAGACGCACCTTTGGACACGTTGAGCGTGTGAGCGACTCGCTTCAGGAGCGCCTCTCTCTGGAACCCCCCAGTCGACATTCCGTACGTCATCCTGAAAGCGCGGCAGCCCAACGACTGGGTGACCCTGGACGCCGCGACCCGGGCAGGGGCGCAGTTCCCACGTCTTCAAGACGTCGACGAGACGCGGCAGTTTCTCCAGCAGCTCCGACCGCTTCGTCTTCTCGGGATCGGGGTCGTTGAGCGCGCGCCTCGCCGCGCCTTTCGCGCGAATCTGACAACGTTTCAACAACGTATCAACAGGATGAGTAGTTGCAGCTGCCAGCTAGCTTTAGGGCTAGCTGAGCAGGCCAGCGGCTGGCAGCAACCTTGGCATAGAGAGCGCTAGAGAGGCCCGGAGGCGTCTTCTTGCCCGGTGACGGCGGCAGCTCGCTCAGGTCGACTTCGCTCGTCGCCGACTGCTCCGACGTCCCGTTGGACTTGAGTCGATCGAGCAGCTGAAGAAACGCATGCAACCCTATTGAGATACGGTCGATTTCGATCAGTTGTAGAAGTGCCGGCCGCGTGCATGCCTTCTTGGGTAGAACGGGAGCGGCGTTGTCGAGGTCGAAGAGTTGGCGGGTGCTGACGGGCGCCTGTCGTCGGCTGGGCTTGGGAACGTCGGCCTCGGGCACGGCCGGCACGCGGCCCAGATGGAACAGCGGGTGCCAGCGAACGCGCGCTTCGGCCGGCGGACAAGCGGCTGCTGGGACGCCCAGCGACTCCAGGAACGTCTGTACAGATGATGGAACAGCTGACGGGAAGGTATCGCAGCGTCGACTGCACCGACGCGTTGGCACCGACGCCACGCACCGTCTCGTGTCCGCGCACGATGTCGACAAGATTGGAGCGGAAGATCTGTCGGCGGAGAACCTGTCGGTGGCCCGTCAGCTTCGGCGGCTGCTTCTTGGGCGTCGTAGGCGGCGTCGAGGCCGTCCTACTCGGAGTGGGCCCTTTGCGCGGCGTCTTCTTTGGAGAAGCTCGCGTCAAGATGGGAGGCAGCTTGAGCGGAGACAGCCGAACGACACCCGACGACGGAGCGGACGGGAATGGCGCGTCGACAACGGGCGTCTTCTTGGCAGGGGACGGGTCCACTCGGACGTCGTAGTCGATCAAGTCTGCAAAAGGGCAGTCGAATAGAACGGCAATACCAGCGCAGGCAGTCCCTGTGGATACGCCCAGAGGAGCCTGCTCTTCTGGCACGACGACGCAGGGAAGAAGATCTGACGCTGCCTGCTCCCTTCGGGGCAATTAACAACAACAACAACAACAATCAGCGCAGCGCAACCGTACCGGTTTCCAAATTTGGCATCAAGACGAAGTCCTCTTTGAATTGGTCGGCGGCGCGGAAGCGGTGCCCGAAGCGCTGGTTGGCGTCTTGCAGTCGGTAGTGGTAGGCCTGCGGGTACACAGTCTTCATCTGGCCCACGTGGGACAGCTTGAAGTCTCTGAAAGACAACGACAGACGATGGATGGACCGTCGACGGTGGGATGTCGGCAACGCAAAAAAACAGCCGACTTCTGAATGTCGTTCTGGACGGCCTTTTGTACGCGGTCGAAGACGACGAGCTCTCCGCGGCCGTGCATCAGCGCCACGACCGCCTCCATCGAGCGGAACATCTCGAGCAGGCGGCCATAGCTCGGCGGCAACGCCAGCTCCGACGCGCGCCGACTGTCGTCGACCGTGACGACGAGCCGAGTCGACGCGTGCTCGTCCTTCCACAAATGCGCCGTCCTCTCAGCCGCTGACGTCGCCGACTCCTCTTCGCCACCGATGGACGGCCTGTATCGCAGTTCTCATTCCAATGCCAATCGCAACGCAAACGCAGAAAGGTCACTGACATTTCTTTGAGCGGAGACGACGACGCAGCTTCCAGCGCCTCCTTCGCGCCTTCGTTGGCGAGCGAGTCGGCTTCGCGGCGGTGGCTGTGCAGCGCCGCCAGCTCCTTGCCCCTGGCCGCCAGTTGCGCTTGCAGCGCGGCCACATTGCGCACTTTCTGTAGTTTATCGGCGGCCAGGGGGGGATTATTGCGACCCTCTGCCATGTCGGCCGGAGGGTCCGCGTCGCTCTCGAAAGAAAGGCGCCGCCGCGAAGAGCCCGACATGCCCGAGCCACCGACTGTCAGCGCCACCTTGCGCTTTCGTTCCGAAGGCGTTTTTATCGCCGACACGTCTGGAGTAACGGCAATCTAAAGTCCGATCGAGCATCACTGATTTCGTTAGCTAGCCGCCGCGAATGTCACGCTAAACGACAATACCGCAGCTGTCGTTCCTTTTGAAATCGATCCGTCGACGTCGGCAACAGCTTTAGCATCGGCCGGTGGCAAAACGACAGTTTCTTTTCGCTTTTTTGCTCCTGGTGGTGAGACAGACCGTCGACGTCGCTTCGTAGGAAAAAAGTCAGAGATCTTCTTATTCGGTACGTCATTCGCTTGCCTTGTCTTCACCGCCCGAGAACGGGTCCGAGGACCGGCAGGCATACTCTTCTCAGCGGCTCCTTTCTTTCTTTCTCAGCAATGGTTCACAACACACTCGCACTTGTCGAATGCAACAACCTCTAAATGTAAAATTAAATTTTCTTGGCTTAAAAGAATTATTGTGTCCGTGCGTCCGCTGCATCCGACGACGATCGTCTTAGGGCCTTGCTTATGCTTAGTCATACGCTTAGGATTCCGATTGGGCTTAGACTTCGGCTCGGGTTTAGGCGTTTGCTTAGGCTTAACGTTTCGCTTCGTTTTGCTCTGGCTTAGCTTCGGGCTTGGCTTCGGACCCAGCGGACGCACGGACAAGATCAATGTGTTTGGTCATATTTGTTAATATCCAAGGCGCACCGCAATATTATACTACCGTAATAGAGCCTCAAGTATCGTTCTTTTCGTTGTTGCAACTGTAAAAAAAGTCGTTTGGTACTGCATCCGTTCATCCGTTCAGTTACGATAACATAATTTAATGTAAATCCAGAGAGAGAGAGAGAGATAGAGAAAGGGAGAGATATATTGATATCATTAGAGAGAGAATTTAGGAGGAGCGAGAAAAGTTGCAAAGACAATATGCCGTGGCTGTTGTGCATCGACTGGTGGCTTTGGCCGTTGGCGTGGGCGGCTGTGTGCGTGGCTGTGGGCAACGAGTGGGGCTGCTGTTGGCTGTGCTTCTGGCGACGCGTGGAGCGCGAGAACGCCGACGACACGCTGCCGCTGGAGGCGCTGCCGCTCGTCGAGCCGCTCGACGCGGTCAAGGACATCCAGGAGCGGCACAACCACCACCGAGCGCAGCCGCTGCCCGTCTTCCACAACATGGGCGAGGTCGTCTACGGCCCCGTCAAGCACCAGCTCGACGAGCCGCCCGTCGTCGAGCAGCCGCCCTTAGGCGCCGACGTTCACGTCACCTTTGCCGACGTATGTACCTGCGTGGACGAGGTCGTCGCCTCGGCCAGTAGGACTCGTTCAGGATTGCCTGGTGTACATTGTGCCTGCCCAGGACTCGACGCGCTGCAGCGCGCAGCGCGGCCTGCTGCAGCCGGCCGCGAGTGCGGCGGGAAGGGAGGACGGCGACTACGACGACGACGACACGGTCGCGACGCTCAAGGAGATATCCATGCTCAGCGACGCCTCCTCCACCCTCTCGCGCGACACCGCCTGACCGCTCGACAAGCAAGAAGACTGCGCGACTCACAGCTTTCCTTTCCATGGTTGCCGAGTCGTATGGAAAATTGATACGTGATACTGAGCCAGCTAAGCCAGCCATAGGGGATCGATCGAGCGGCTCATGGCGTCTGATCCGATGTTGAACAGATGAACAGCTGTCTGTCTGGGTCGAATCTAGCGTTCTCTTGCAACCAACAATCGAGGTTTTACACCAATATGTGAATCATCGTTAGGTAGACGCACATTATTGTTGACACTTGTGAGGTAAGAAAAGTAACTGTCACGTTCTTTCCTTGCGGTAATGAAAGGTATGATGTTCGAACTCCTAGTAGGAAGTGGCTGTGGCGTGTTCGCTTGAATGAGGCTGATCGTCAAAGCGATCTCAGTGTCTCCACTCAGAAGAAGCAGTAGCGGTACATCACAAGTGGCACACCGCAGTTTGAACATCGAAGAGGTTTGGCGCAGCGTGGGAAGCGAAGCAAAGTGCACGTACAGCAGCGCTGTCACCCGGGCGAGGAAGGAGAGCGTCAAACGACGGTCTCGGTTTGCACCTGCTGTAGCTGAAAGTCGTCATGGCTGCCGCCGAGCTCGGCGAGGTACTGGGGATTCGAGGACGCCGAGGCGCCCGTCTGCGCCCGAATCTTCTGCTCGGAAAGCTTGTCGAGATCATTGTAGTAGTCGGCAGCTGAATAATTGCACCCAGTTGGCCTTGGTTTATATTTGACAGTGCCACGCGAACGAGACGCACGCGCTGCGAGTTCGTCGCCGCCGACAACAGGAGTATAGTTGGCCGTCCGTTCCGCGGCGTCCGGCAATAGGTAGTTGTCGTCGTCGGCGAGAATCGCGGTGCGCGACGGCGACGACGATTCTTCCGCCTCGACAGTCGCCGTCAGCTGGCCGAACTTGACGAACGGTTCCGACTGGTAGCGCAGCGAGCCCGTTGACTGATTCCGATCTTGGTGGTTGCCGATGGGCGCCGGCGCCCGGTGTCGGATGACCACCTAGACAGCGCGGGGGTTCACAAAGACTGCCTGCCGACGAACCTTTCTCGGTCGACCTTCTCGCGCGAGCCGAAGCCTGTCGACGGAAGACTGGCTGTGGACGGGCCTGGCGAAGGCGTCGCCGCGTCATCCTCCTCGGCGAAGTAATCGACACAGTCGACCAAATCTTCATCGATGATTCCCCTCATGAGACTCTGCTGATCTCCTGGCGCATAGGAGGGCAGCCGCTTCATCTTGTCATTCTGAAGCAGAAATTCAGATGGAAATAACACCGCATCGTCAAACAAACACAAGCACCTCAATGACGACGTAACGCGAAGGGTCTTCCGAGAAGTCGGAAAACCTTTGGCGGAGTTCCTTGAAGGAGGGCCTGCTGTCGACATCGACCATCCAGCCTGTGAAAATAAAAAAAGGCGCATCTTCCACTCGTCAGCTAACTGGCACTGGGTCAGTTGAACTTGTTTTACATTTGATGAGAACCATATAGACTTCAAGGGCGCAAGTTGCTGGTTGGCGCAGTCGACCGCCAGACTCCAAGTATTCTGGAATTTGTTGCAGGGTGATCTTGTCCGGATATTCGTACGGCTTTTCTCCAACGGTTAAGATTTCCCAAACAGTCACTCCAAAGGCCCACACGTCGCTTTTGTGTGTAAACTTCCTGTTTCGAATCGACTCAATGGCCAACCACTTGACCGGCACCTACAAAAATGGGAGAACACGAGTGCAGGCCAGTTGGCCGCCTCCGACTGCCCTCACCTTTCCGTCGACGAAGACCGCTTTCTCGCCATAGTCGAGCATCTTGGCCAGTCCGAAGTCGGTGACCTTGACCTCGCCTGGTCGGTAGACGAGCACGTTTCTGGCGGCCAAGTCGCGGTGGACGAGGCGGTTCTCTTCGAGGTACTCCATGCCCTTGAAGACGGTCAGAAGGGGTTGGCGCACCGTCGACGACGCTGCGACGCTGGGGGCTCACCTCGGCGATCTGCGTGGCCCAGAGCAAGAGGGCGCGCGAGCCGATGCAGTCGGCGTTGTGGTGCATGTAGTCGAGGAGACTGCCGAGCGGCATGAGCGGCGTCACGAGCAGCAGCTTCTTGCCGAGACAGACGCCGAGCAGTGGCAGCAGGTGCTTGTGGTGCATGCTCGCCATCAGCTGCGCCTCCGACAACATCTCCTGCTGACTCTCGGCCGACGTCTCCTGCAGCTCCTTGATCGCGACCGGCACCTTGACGCCGCCGGAACTGCGCGACCGCAACACTCCCTAGAACAGACAAGCCAAGCTAGTGAGGACTGCTCCAAGCGGTTCGCTCCACTGGGACGACGCACCGCGTAGACAACTCCAAAGGCGCCCGAGCCGAGCACCTTCGTCTTGTCGAGCCGGAGCTGGTCTTCGCTCAGGAGAATTAGTTTCGACATGTTCGGCCTCACGTTTGGATTCAACTTGGTAAACACCACGTCTGAGGGTATCGTCAAGAGCTTCTGCAGCTCGAACTGCTTGCGGCATCTGCAGGCGATTGTCAAAGACTTTCGTCGAGGCACGCGCACGTCGCAGTGTGTCCGCACGTGAAGCAGACGAGGAAGGAGGCGGCGACGAGGGCGACGAGTAGGCCGACGAGTCCGGCCGTGTAGTAGATGGCCGCGCTGACCCGGACGCAGTCGTCCCGCGACGGGCCCCTGCAGCCGCCGATGCAGTCCGAGTCGCAGGGCAGACAGAAGCTCGTCACGTCCATGAGCATCTCAAGGGGCGCGCCCTTCAGCATTCCCAAGACTGCCTTGCTTCTTTCCACCTCGTAGTGAGTCATCCTGCAGAGATGACCCCCGAGTGGAAAATCAGCGCTCGCGCCGGTTGGCTCACCGATCGCACTGGGCGACGCACTCGTAACGGTTTTTTTCGCCACGCATCTTGGATACGCGGCGGCGACAACGGCACACGCTCGCATCCCTCCTGGGGTCCACGCAACTGAGACACTCGTCGTTGCAGCGCCGGCAGACCTGCGAGAACGGTTTTGAAACGCTCCTCTGCCAACCAATGTGGCTACTTTACTCACGTGCTGAGTGACGTTGGCTGGTGGAACTGCCTTGTAGTAGGAGACGGTAACGTTCAATCCTTTGCACTGAGTCTCGTTCGCGCTCACTAAGCACCGCATCTGAACAGCGGCTGGCGTCGCGAGACAGCGCCGTATTTGCTCACTGGGCCGCACCGTTCCCTCGTCCTCGACTGCTACCTGGCACTTTTTGCAACCGCCGGGTCCAAGACTATCAGAAGGTCCAGTGCACCTGTCGTGCACATGTTTGATAGATTGCATGTACTGGTTACATGCGTGGCTCACCCTTCTTCTCCTTCCACTTGAAGACAGCTGCGATGGCACGCAGCGCAGATGCCCGACTTGCTGTACATTCCGGGAGGGCAGTGCAGCACGCACTCGTCGCCGAGTCGGCCGTGAATGCAGGCCGTGCAATTCTTGGGCCCCTGAACCACAGCCACCGGCGGAGCCTTTCGCTGCTTTGCCCGCGCGCTGCTCCGCTGGCAGGGCGCACCGGTCCGACGCATCCGTCGCAGCTGGGATCGCAGTCGAGGCACTGCTTGGTCGCAGCCACCTCGTAGCTCCTCCGGCCGTCGCAGTGGGCGACGCAGTCGCGCTCGCTCGGCACGGTCCAGTTGGCGCAGGCGAAGCACTGCCGACTGTCTTGATGCGCCCAACAGCCCAGCGACGGCTCGCACTCTTTGCTGCAGACGAACCCTTGACTCGCTGCAGTGCACACAACAATCTCTGCCGGCGAGAGCACACAGAACATCACTGGAGAGATGTGCGAACCGCAGGCAGCGTTGTGTCTGCGCGTCTTGAACTTGTACTGTGGCACCTTCTCAGTAACAATCGTCTCGTTCCACGGTAGACTGCGAAGGAGGCACAGCAGGCTGTTTTCTCTGATCATCACGGAGCCGCGCAATACTCTCTTGAGGGACGTCAGACCCAGCACGTAGATATTCGTGTGTTCAATAGTGAGCGCGTCCAAGCTAGAGTCAACGAACATACGGGAGTGGGAGTGGTAGATAGACAGGTACTCCAACTACATGCACACAAGGTGTATCATCTACGCTCTGGAGGGCTGCGTGCCCTGTGTACGTGCGTGCGTACAATTGTACTGCGTACGTGCTTGCTGGGAATAAATAAATATACAAATAAAACATAATAAAAATAAGTTGTAGTACCACTGGTTAAAGAGCAAGAGGATACAACACACCGTGTATTCAATGCTCGTCCTTGAATTTCTTCCAAGTTGTGCAGAAATGACAAGGATCGAAACTTGTTTTCCAGTCCTGTGATTTGCACGTACTCTGTTACGACTCGAACGGACGAGAAAGCCGACATCAAGTCGTCCTGTGTCAGTGGTCGATGCCTTTCCGTGGGCCTGAATCAACGGTCAGTGCCAACCTGCCTTAATGCTGAAGGCATACATGTTGTTCCGTCCGAAGGACATTGTTGTGACATTTTGCCGAGTAGAGGAACCGCTGATCAGAATGTGGCCCTCAATTGTTGTACAGTTCTTGAGCTCGTCCACGCGCGCGGAATTGAAGGCGCCGAAAAGTTTGCACGCTAAAACGAGCGCCTTCCGCTGTGGCGCCAGCCCAGAACCAGGGACTGATGTGGCCCGGCACACACTTTTAGGACATGGTCCGTGACACTTCTCACACACGGCGATTGTGCCCAGTTCCTTGTCCGGCTTTCTAACTTCCTTGTAGCCTTTCGCTGCATCACACTCCAGCACGCACGTGCTGCCTTGAACCATCGTGTAGTCTGCAAAAGTCCGCACCAAGGAAATTGGGCGTGTGATGCGACATACAATGGAAAATATTGTCACAGCTAACTTGGACATTTGCTGACGCAGTAGTACTTGTACTGGAACTCGCGCATAGGATTGGCCACGTGTTCGTCCAACGCTCGGTCGTAGATGGTCGCCGGCTTGCACGCCTCCACGCATCTGCCCGACTCGTCTCGGAGGTAGCGACAAGCCTGCGCGCGGCAGCAGCGCCGACACTGCGAGACGACCGGACATTGGCGTCGACGCCAACTTACCACGCAATCAGTATCGCGCGGGCCGTAGCAGCCGCCGACGCAGGCCGGCACGCAACAGCCTTCGACACTCTCGCGGTCGGGACGCTCCACGTCGACCTTACTTGGTCGGTAGCACGCTGTGTCGACCCCGCAGCCACGAGAGCAGCCTTCGCGGTAAACTACAAGGAGGAAGACAACGCCTCCTCACATCGAGCACCAACCACCGCGTGACAAGGACGAAGTTGCTCACTCTGCTGACACATGTTGGCCGCGGGCCCAAAGCAGTGGGACGCGTTGAGCTGCGCATTCTTGCAGTCGGCGGCGCAACGCGGACCCTCTAGCCCCTTCACTTGATCTTGATCGTCGCAGAGCGCCGAGTTGTTGTCGAAAACCAGTCGACTACGCCACGAGTCACCGCGAGTTTTGTCATTCGTCAAGATCTGCTTCCAGTCGACGGAGCCGTGGAAACACATGCCTCGATTGTTCCGGAACACGACGCTGTGGTTGCGCACGCCTGAACGTGACGAACTGCGCGCGAGCTGAGGAAAGTTGAGTCAAGATGGAACGACACCGACTTCTGAGCGAGCGCAAGTCCAAGTAGCGCAAGCTGCTGAGCTCCACCGTGAGTGCCGCCCGGTTGACCGTTTGATTCTCAGTGTTGAAGTAGGGTGGGGTGGTGTCGCCCCAGATAAGCCGTAGCCCAGGTAGCGAGAGGTGGTCGACGTGCACTTCATAGATGTACAGGTAGCCGGTGATCTGAGCGATGCGCGTTCGCGCTTCGGTGCCACCCCGTCACGTCACGCTTTGCCTGTGGGCACACGCACCTCGCGTACGCTCCGTAAGAAATCGAAGTCCTCTGACGTCACATTCTTGCCGGCAAAATGGGACAACTCCAAATTGCCATCGATAATCGTGCAGTTGTTGAAGCGGCCTCTCAACACTGCCAGCGCTGTCAGCTCGTCTTCATGCCAAGCGTAATTAAAGCTGTTGTCTGTACCGCGGCAGACTGAACATTTTGACTGGGTTTGTTTGTTCGACAGGTTATGTGTGTATTGCAAGCATTCAAAGAAGTCCCTTTTGACACCTTTTGACACCTTTTGTACCATACGACAACAATAAGCGACACTGTAAATAATTTGTGTGCATGTAGTTTTGGTGGTGAGTTACAATGCACAGTACATGCAGTTGTGTGCAGTCATTGCATGTGGTACGTTAAACCAGCAACAACAAAAACGAGTCGGAGAAGTGGCTCACGGTTTCCTGGATGTCCAATCCAAGCATGAATGGGTGCTGACGACAAAAGTAGAAGGCCAGTGAAACTGACTAGCATGCTAACTGAGCTTGGCGTCATCTACAGAGGGAAAAAGAAGAGATACAGAACGATTGTTTGTTCTACAGACGCGCCAACAGCAGAACGAAAACGAGACGACTGTTCGCTTGAGCAAGAGGGCAGGGAGACGTGCTACGTCGCGGCGCGTAGGAGTGCAAGGTGCTTCGGTGAAGCGGCACGCCTTAACGGCAGTTGAAGCGGCTGGCCGGGCCTGTCGTCAACGGTCGTCTCGGCTCCGTTGCTTTTTTACGGAGACCGTAAAAGCGACGGCGCGGCCGTCCAGCGGAGCATCACAGAAAGGGGCCGCGTCGCCACCAGAGACATGATTGCCAGCGCTTCCTCATTAGGCGATCAAATGTCGCAGAGGCGCGGAGCGGAAATCGTCTAAGCGAAACTGGGGAGTCGCGGGCGGCTTGCAAGTCGCGCGGTTGCCCCATCGACGGGCCGGAGCGGCGCAGGCTCGGCTAGAGTGAGAGCAAGAGGGAGAGAGAGAGAGAGAGAGAGAGAGAGAGAGAGAGAGAGAGAGAGAGAGAGAGAGAGAGAGAGAGAAAGAGAGAAAGAGAGAAACATAGAGAGAAGTGCTCGTCTAGCGGTCGCTACGGTGGGTGGCATTTGTTTGCTCTGCTGGTGGGAGCCGATGGCAACGGCGACGGCGCGGCAGCGGCGACGGTGTCGCGCGCTTCCTTCCAAATGAGACCGCCGCAGGAACGACGACGACGACGTTGACGCCGACGGAATGGGAGCCTTTGCTCAAAATTGAACGCCTCCGGTGCCGGTCTCAAATGGCTGCCCTAATCGACCTAATGTAGCGGTGCGCCCGCAGCAGCTTAGAAAAAAAGCGGCCGGCGGGCCCATGGCGGGGGCAGTGCCTGCCTGACCAAGGCCAGCCGCCGCCAGTTGCCAAATCAGTTGTCCCGATCTGCCCACTCAAATCTAGAACAACCGACTGCGACTCACGCGTCCCGACAAATGAAGAAGCTAAGTGAAGAGGACAGCCAACCCCGAACAGATATAGGGTCAACAAGACAAATTGCTACGTCAGTTGAGCATACAGCCTTCTTACAGTAGAAGGCGCTTTGCAAGGCAAGAAACACCCAAGGTCTCCGTTGCATCTTCCACGATCAACAACAACAACCGCAACTAAACGACGATGGTTCTGGGGAGACCGGGGGCGTGAGTCATCATGTGAAGGGTGGCAGGGAGGGTGGCAGGAAAAAAGAAAACGACAAGACGGAGCGCGCGCAAAGGGAAGGAGACGCGCTCCGGGCGCGATCGCAGTCAAAAAACAAACAAGGCGAGCGACTTACCGTGATCGCCGTTGCCCAGCTGCTCGCGCCGGTTGCCGAAGACGTCGGCTGCGCGGGAGAGCAAGAGCGCGGCCACCAAGACGCTTGTCGATCGGGGCAGCATCGCGTGCTGTTTTCACCGGCGTAGCTGCTCCGAAGGCGCGCGCTTGCACGCGCGCGCCGTCCGCTCTCACGGAATTTTTCACGGCAGATAAACGCCGACGTTGGCACTCGGCGACGGCGTTTGTGTGTGTGCGCAACGGAGTCGTCGTCGTCGTCGTCGTCGTCGTCTGCGGCGGCCGCTCTCCGCCGCGGCCGTCGCTGTCATCTCGACGCGACAACTCAAGGCAAGGCGCGACGGCACATTATCTGCCATTCTCCAGCCGACCCACGGCAACGGGCCGCAAACAAACACAACGCGACACCGACACCAGCGCGTAGGGCAGGGCGACTGTCGTCGGCCGTCCCATACTGCGCTGGGTGCCGAAAAAGCGCTCCCACGGTGCGCTGCCTTCTAGAGCACCTCATTCCTTCTGTCCAACTGTCCTTTGAAGGCGCACTTTCAGTCAAACTGACTTCACCTTGCAATGTTGCCAATTTCGCAAGAAACTGTTGAGCTCCCCGTGCGGTTCATACATTTCTTATCGTTGCTCCTACGCACACAGAAAAGAAACAAAGTGCGTGAATCACTACTCCTCACTACTATGCCAGATAAGCATTTTGAACAGGCCCCGCTTTTACTTTTGTTGTCCTCCTCACTGTTTCTTATTTGCCTACTACTTCTTTATTTCTCGACCAGTCGCAACCATTGTCGTTCATCATGGGCAACTATTCTACCTTCGATATTCACAGAAAACATGTGGCTCTAAATGCGAAAGGGGGGCGCAAGTTTCGGAACCCGTGTGGGTTGGGTGTGACGATCAGAGAAAACGAAGCAAGCCGAGACAGTCAAACTGCGTTTGGCAACGAGCACGTGTGCACGTACAGCTCACGCATTGACGCATGCCGTCGCGTCTTGGACCGCAAAGCATGCAGCGTTGTTACACTGTACACGAAGCGTGTTACATCGCGGCTGTAGGTGAAAGTGCGCATTGATAGTGCAGTGGCGGGTGGTGGTTGCGCTGTCCGCCGTTCACAGCCGTCAGCGCTGGAAGAGGAAGGGAAAGGAAAGAGGGAGCAAAGCGCAAAATTTTATCGATAGATGGATGACTTACTAGGTACCTACAATTTTCACCTCATTGACAAAGCTAAAAACCCTTTCTGTCAGCGTAAATTCCTTTGTTAAAAAACAGTATGGTCTGTAAATAACAATACAAAAACTACACGGTACAGGGCAGCGTATGGCCTAGTGGTAAAGAATCGGCCTCTTGCGCGCGAGGTCCTGGGTTCGATTCGTGATGGACCCACTAGACCGAGGACTTCCCTTTCTATGGATTTTCTCGTGCCATCGCTGCCCTAGATTACAGATGGCGTTCTTCCGTAGGTCTTTGGCTAATTGCGCGGCCCTAGACAGGAAGGCGTCATGGATATGGGTATGCTAAATGGGCCATTGACGGCCTCCTAGCGTTGCCCCTAATCCAACAACAACAACAACAACAACAACAACACGGTACAGGTGTGGTATTCCAAGATCAATAGAATCATTGCACTCCAACCGGTGTTGTCGCCATTGGCACGGTATCTCGCGTGGGATAGGGAACTGTTTTAAAGAATCCATCTGTCCTGGTCTGCTGCACCGCAATGTTCTGCATCTGTCCTGTTACAGTGCTACAATTAACCTGTGCATTCCCATTGCAGAATGAAATTTACATACTATAGACCATCGGAATTTACATCGAAAACGCACATACCGTAATTTGGACGCAATTACCGTATGCCGTGATGAAAGGAAGACGAACACAACGGCTGCTGCGCTCCCAATAAACAAAGTCGAAGAAAGAGATATCCCGTCATAGATAGGGGCGGTGGCTGAGAAGCATTGGTCGAAGTTGACAGGGTGCTAGGTGGACAGTGAGCGTCGATGGCGTCGTCACAGGCGGGAAGGAGCAGCGCCGCGGCGGGAGCAGCCGGCCAGAGGGTCTGCCAGTTCAAACTCGTCCTCCTGGGAGAGAGCGCCGTCGGTGAGCGACCACTGCGAGTCGACCCAGCCCCGCCACCCCTCCTCCCAGCCTGGCCGTGCTCTAGGCAAGTCGTCGCTGGTGCTGAGGTTCGTCAAGGGTCAGTTCCACGAGTACCAAGAGTCGACCATCGGCGCCGCGTTCCTTACGCAGACCGTCTGCCTTGATGACACCACCGTCAAATTCGAGATCTGGGACACCGCTGGACAGGAACGGTACTCAGTTCCTCGCCTGCGTTGAAATGAGCACCACGCGTCCAGTACCCGTTTTCCGCCTCAGATACCACAGTCTCGCTCCCATGTACTACAGAGGAGCTCAAGCGGCGATCGTCGTTTACGACATTACCAACCAGGCACGCGATGCGGCCGCCGTCGTCGTCAGACGCACGCACGCACGCGCGCACGACGTAGTGATGCTGAGATTTGAGAAACTGCAGAGAGGGCGCTTGCAGGACTCGTTCTCGAAGGCGAAGACGTGGGTGAAGGAGCTTCAGCGGCAGGCGAATCCGAATATCGTCATTGCGCTGGCCGGCAACAAGGCCGACCTCGCCAACAAGCGGGTCGTCGAATACGAGGTTCGTTCGTGGCCACCGCCCGCCCGGCCCGCGCCGCGTGACCGCCGGCGGCGCTGCTCGCAGGAGGCGCAGGCGTACGCGGAAGACAACGGCCTCCTCTTCATGGAGACGTCGGCGAAGACCGCCATGAACGTTAACGACATCTTCCTCGCCATCGGTGCGTGCGTGCGCGCGTGCGTGCGCCCGCACCGCGCTGCGGGTCACTGCGAGGTTGTGGTTGCAGCGAAGAAACTGCCGAAGTCGGACGCGGGCGGCGGTCCGTCGGGCCAGGGCCGACAGGGCGTCGACATGGACGGCCAGCCGGCGCCCCAGAAGCAGGGCGGCTGCTGCAAGTAGGCGTCCCCTGCCGACGTCTCGCCTATTTCGTCGTCCAACCACGGCCGCAGTTCGATCGCCTTCAGTCGTCGCGTTCTGTTGTTCCCTTACGCGCGCAACCTTCGCACCGACTCGCACGCGCACGCCCCCAGGCCCCAGCCACCTCTACACGAGGCACTTAATCTAAGCGGCGTCCACGTTGCGCCGGCCCGCGCGCGTGTGTCCCTCCGGTTGTCCGTTCAGTTGGCGTCGCTCGTCATAATCTGTGATCCGGCGTCGTCGCGGCCGACTCAACGGACCGTTCTCTGATCCAAACCGTTCCGCTGCGCGCGCCTCGCCGCGTACAGTTACCGCGCGGCAGTGGGCGAGCGCGCGCCTATCATGCAATATATATTCTGCTGTCCGACGCGCCGGCCGTCCAGCCGTCTCACCGCCGCTCGCTCTGGAGGCTCGCTCGCCTCGTTGCTTTCGTCAGGTTTCTACTGAATATACTTGGAACAGGCTCCTTGTGCTCCGCTCGCCTCTTTCCACCAGTTCTCCTATGTGCGTGTGAAAGAGCGCAGTGGGCTGCGGCACTGCTTTGATCGCTCCGTTAGCAGCCGCGATGGCCGTCGCGAAGATTCGAAGCGTCCCAGAAGCGGAAGTGTGCAGCTGTTCGTCTAGCGAGGAGGGCAGCTTTGCCGACGCCATGAGGGTGCTGAAACAGGTGACGACATTCATTCATGGCTGAGTCGCGGTTGTCTTGGAGGGGGGAATTGTTGGGTGGCGTCGCTGCAGCAGCCGTGGTACTGGGGCACGATCTCGTGGCGCGAGGCGGAGGAGGCGCTGCGGACGTTCCGCGCCGTCGACGCGGCCGACGTCGGGGGCACGAGCTTCATGGTGCGCGACTCCTCGAACGCGCGCTACCTCTTCACCATCAGTCTGAGGCGCGACGGCGAGGGCGGCGTCCACCACGCCAGGGTGCCTCTCCACGCAGGTCCGTCGGTGCCTGCCGCGTGCGCGTTGCGGCCTCATTGAGGCGGCTGTCGAGCGGGCGCGCCCGCAGGCCGCTTCTGTCTGGGGGGTCCATCCTCGCCGCTGGGATCGGGCACGCTCGTCGAGTTGGTGGAGAATCTCGTGCGCGAGTCGGCGTCCGACCGACTGCACCTGCTCATGCACCGGCGACAACGGCCCGCCGAGCACGACCAAGTGCGCCTCCTCAAGCCCCTCTCGCGCGCCGTCGCCCTGCCGACGCTCAAGCGCCTCTGCCGATTCGTCGTCCGCAGCGCGCTCGTCCACCGCCTCGACCGCGCCAGCCTTGCCACTCTCGACATTCCGCCCACACTGCGGCTGTATCTCACCGAGGACGAAGACTCCGTCTATACGGCCTCGGAACGCGATCGCTGGTGGCAGCAGCGGAGTGCATCGCAAAGCGCGTGACCTCGTTCGTGTCCGTAAGTATAGTGATGTGCATCTCGACCATAATCTTGTGCTTTGGTGTACTGTACTGCGCGAACGTTTGTGATGCGCACTGCTTGCTTGCGGTTGATAACGCATTCCTGTGATAGACCTCGCGTCCGACAAGTACAACTGTACAAGAAGAATGTGTCACTGAGTGGAGAGGAGACTCGGTGGCCGACTCTGAGGTGGTGGCGTCTCGTGTTCGCGGGACGTCAGGTGGCGGCGCGGTTGTGCTGCAGCTGGCAGGTCTTGATGCCCAGCACGCTGGCGAGTACGAAGAGCGGAACGAAGACGGGCCCGAGACTGGAGGTGAGGGAGGCGCGGCTGTCGAGTCGCCAGCAGAGCAGCGCCTCGAACGCGCCCACCATGAGCACGGGCAGAGCGTTGCCGACCAGTCTGACGGCGGCCGGCTCGGCGCCGCCGCTCGACAGCAGCGGTCCGTAGCCGCGTCGGAACCAGAGCAGCTGGCGCACGAAGACGATGAAGACAAAGTAGAGGTCCAGAGTCGACGCCAGCACCAACGGCCCCAGCACCACTCGCCACGGCAGCGTCCCGAGACCGAACAAGTTGTCCAACTTGAGTGCCAGCAACACGGAACTGATCAGTAGACCGGTCAAGTGAAAGCAGAGATCGACCAGTGTAATGCCGAACCAGTGGCACAACTCGTCCACTGTCAGTAGCGGCATGAGCGCGCTGGAAAGCAATCGCTTCTTCCGTACTTGCCTTGCCTGCTGGCCGCAGCCTCTCCACGAGGCTCTGACTATGATTTCCAACGGGCTCCTCCTAGTCCCAACGTCTCTAGGTACTGTACCTCTCAAAGTTAAACGAAATGTCGGGTAGCATCACACGCCATGCATTCTTGCGCATCGTTGCTAGCTTGAGCATGTTTTGGTGCGTACTTTGATTATTTCTCTGACGATCCCCATTCTCCTTTTGAGCCTTGTAATGTACGTAGTGCGTGGCGCGAGAAAAGCCTCGCCGAAGAGGCATTGACCACATCCAATCGCAAGCAATTCCCCGAACAGCCCCGACCCGCTCACACTGACAAGCGCAACGAGGCCGGCGCGACAGAAGTTTCACTTGTTATGCCGCACCCGAGCAAAGCGAAAGCGAACATACGACAGCCGAGTGAACGTTGGGTACGTACAGAGCAGAGCAGCAGCTGAGTAAAGTTCGACAAATTGCGCAGTACGGTACGCAATTTCTCATGAGTCAAAACGTGTGTATCTACCATGCAAATATGGAGATATGCCCACAAAAGAGATATTATTTTTATGATTATGCAAATATTGCAATTTGCGTGTTACATATATCGTAAAGTTTTGTTGCTTACTGTATGATAAATAAGCTGAAACGGCGAAGTTTCGTTGCCTAGGCCGCATATGCCCCACTTTTTGTCGTTTTTTTTGTCATTGTCGCGAAGCTGCATTTTTATCTGGGGGATGAAAACTGCAGTACTGTTAGCCTGCTAGAACCGAGAACCGTACAGCACAACGTACAAGACATTTCATGTCGTCACGCGCTTGTGCATCGAGATCACTGCTCAACTTCTGTTTGTTGAGCTTCTTGCTCTTTACGTTTTGCTTCTTCTAAACGTAATCAGAAAGCGTGTACGATTGCCTCCTCCAAGGAGTCTATCAACGCAATACGGTTCCTGCGCATGTACCTTCCTTTGCCTTCTGCTTCCACAAGGCCTTGTTGTCTTTTGTGGCCGTGGTCCAGGGTTGCGGCACCTCGAGCTTGCCGCTCGCGTTCATCGGCAGTCGCCGAGTCATGGAGGTCGTGCTCGAGCGCCTGCAACAGCGGCCGCGCCTCGACGCGCCCCCACGGCACGAGCGAGGCGGTCCCGCCTGATGAGATCGGCCGGCAGAGGGGAGACGGCCGTGCTGCTGTCGGCGTCGCTGACACTGCCGTCGTGACTACGCGACGCGGCGCTCGGGGCCAGTGTGTCGGCGGGAGGCATGGACACGAGCGGCTCGACCATCTTCGTCAGCATGTCGCCCAATACGTGCAGCGTCGGCTCGATGATGAAGTCGATGAATCCTGCAGGAGACGCCCTATTGTCTCCTCTTGGTTGCGCTCTACCATTTCCGGACGGGGCAACGGAGGATATCCTCTACGAACGTAATCGGACCCGTATAGAGTTCTGTAGGAACCGACCGATTTGTGACTCGGCGACGTGCGTGGTATGTCGGTCGCAAAGCGGCGACACGGGCAGTCCCATCTCCAGCTCCTTGTCACCCTGGCGGAAGAACTCTTCCAGCAGCTGCATCGTCCAGCGCTCGTGCAGCGCGAACGGCTTCGCGGGATGAGAGATGTCGGCGGCGTGCACGATCAGCGCCATGGCTTTGGTCTTGTCGATGCTAAGAGTAGCGCAGCACTGGCAATATGCACAATTCGCACACGCCTCGATCCGTTCCAGGCGCACCCTTCTGGTAGAGACAGCATCGTCTTCATCGTCTTGATTTGCACAAAGTGGCTCGACATGTCAGTCGCCAACACCATCTCGACCACCAAATTGCGGAACTCGCTGAGCGGTAGACAACGGTCGGTCGACTTAGGGAACGAGCGCAGAGAGCGCAGACGATTCGTTGCCACTACCGGTACTCCTCTCGGCTGAGTCCAGCGACAATGTTCATCTCGTCGTCCTTGAGCATCATCCGGAAGCAGGAGCTCGCATGGTGGTTTTCCAGCACGTTTCTGTCGTTGTAAAGTAGTGCGAATTCCGAGCTGAAGAGCAACGCGCTCATGTTTGCGTATGAGACGAGTTTGCCGTCTCCCTTGCTTGCCCGGTCTGCACGTGGAAGTTGTTTGTGTTGCCCGTGTGCTCGAAGTCGTGTATGAGCGCTGCGTAGAGCGAGGCGAACAGTTCCAGGTCGGACATGCTGTTCTGAACGCGTTCGCCTTGGTGGTCCGCCGCCGAGGGTACAGTGGGTCGTGGAGTGGAACGCACGGCCATGCCGGTCTGCGAGAGCAGCCAGTGGACCGTGTGCGTCACGTCGGCGGCGTGCACGAGGTTGTGGTAGGGATTGGCGTGCTTGCTGTAGCCGACCTCCAGGGCGCCCAGGTACTTCTCCAGCACCGAGTGTGGGATCTGCAAGCGACCTGGCCGCCTCTCTTGGATCGTCAAGCGCTGCTGGAGAGTGTGAGACGCACGCGGAAGCGGTCGAAGAATCCGTATTTGCCGAAGAGGTTCATGCCGACGGTTTTGAGGGCGTGTCCGTTGCTGACGCCGTCGAGGACAAACGGATCGAAGGCCCACTCGCAGTCGTGCTGTCGAGTAATGAGACGGGGCTCTCATAAGAAGATAATCGTGCGTGTATGTTGTTTGTACATGTACCTTCAGCACTTCAGCGACCGCTTCCGACACGGGCGGCAGCTCCGACTGCGATTTGCGGAAGAGCCTGAATGGAGCCGGTTGCTGTACGGCAAGAGAAAGCTACGTAAGAGGAGAAGGAAGTTCGACCGGGTTATTGTCAGGACAGTTGGGAGCAACGCAACAGCTACAGTTGCTGCACCAAAAACTGCTACAGTTGCAGTAGCAGTAGCAGTTCACTGAGCAATACAGAAGGCCACAATAGCAGATTTGGAGGGATGGTATAGACAACAGCTGCCACAATCAAGGACGGGAGTCAGTTGCTACGCTGAAGTGGGAGGAGTCTAGATGGGGCGGGTAGAAGGTCAAAGAACAAGAAAAAGCGAGCGAATTAATTTTCGTGCTTGTCGAAGAAGATGCCCGTTCGTATGGCGTTGGCGACGGACTTGAACTTGGGCTTGTCGCGGCCCGGCGCCGCCTGACGCGTGAAGGTCGCGGCGAGCCAGTCGCGCACCTCGTCCGGCACCGCGTCGGGCGACAGCTCCGCCAGCTCGTCGTCCTCCTCGCAGAGCCGCCTGCGCGCCAGTCAGGTCGGTCGTCAAGAAGACGACCGACGTGCCTCGACGGCACCCACCGACCTCGTCTCGTCCGTGTAGGCGGTCTCGAGGACGAGGGCCGCGTATTCGAGGTTCTTCTTGAGGTCCTCCATCGAGAGGTCGCCTCGGTTCAACTGGTGCAGTATGTAGCGCAGTCTGAACGCAGAGCAACGCACGCTCTGTGGGCCTAGAGACGGACGGGACAGACCTGCAGGAATGCTTGCGCAGAATCAACTGATAAAAGCCGTGTCTGTCGGCGATGATCATGGCTCCTGTACGCTCAGCTGGACTGGGACGCACTCTCAGCGACGGAACAACAGCGCTTCTCCAAAAAGTCCGCAGCAGCACAAGTTGAAGAGAGGCTAGCAACGAGTGACGACAGGCGCCGTAACTAGGGCTTCGCCGCGAGGTAATATGCGGCGTCGGTCACTAATTGAAGCCTTCCTGCAATGGCCTCCTAACACGAAGCCAACGCTGCTGAGCTGACATCCCATTGCGAATCGGTGGGGCGCAGCCAACTAAGCCCACGGGGCCAAGAGTGTGCGCGGAAGCAAAGATAGAACCGGACGACGTTGATGCGACGCCTCATCTGCGTCTTGATCTTCGTCTGGTTGTTGCTGCCCTCCTTGCACTGTGCAAAACACTACTATATGTAGCACCCGTGAGAAGAAGGCACTACGTACGCGATGCGAACAGCGGTTGCAGTGAAGAAGGCAAAGACTGGAATGTCGCACTTTTTGGACGCATCCTCGATGGTCTTGATCCAAGTGGGCACGTCGTCTTCGCCGAGCCGAGCTTCTTCGTCGTCTCCCTCTGCTGCGAGCCGCGTCGCCGTCGTCGTCGTGGGTCGGTGGTCGTGTAGGGGCGGCGACGCGTCGTCGTGTGGGCGCGCTGCTCCGCACGGCGGTTCCAGCATGCTCGTCCGGCGCTCGCCGCGAACCGGCCTCCCGCCCTGCTGTTGTCTCGTCGACGACGACCGCTTGTACACGGTAACGGGAGACTTGGACCGCCGCTGATCCACTGAAAACAAAACAAACACGTCTTCCACCGCCGCCTATAATGAATACGGCCTGACGTCGGCCGGAACCGCGTGGCGGCGGCTCGACAGAAAGGAGCGACGCCGAGCATATCAAATGTTGCTTGGGGATGCACCCCGCTTTAAAGGCCGTCTGCCGCCGACGGCCAACTAGTTTCATGCAAAGGGATATATAGGCGCGGGCCGGCAGCCGGACGCGGGGCGTCGGCGCGTGGGTCGCCTGCTAGTCGAATTCGTCACGTGCGGGCACAAGTCGATGGACGTCGCTTCCCTGCAAATAGCTGCTGGCCGTCGGTGCTGATGAGATCTGGACGAGGCGCGGCACTGGTATAAAACGTCGACTTTGGCAATTGACGCTTTCGGCTGGTCATTTGTCGCCGCAGACTGGTGAGCGCCGAAGCGGGAAACATCTCGTGGGAAGGCGAAACGAAAGAAAGCAATTGATTTATCCTGCCGTCTTTTTTAGCAGTGCGTCTGTCCAAAGGAGGGCGAAATAGCTGTGCGGGCCTGGCGCAGCAACCCCACTTCTAGCTGAACAAGCTGGCGCGCCAACTCGGGCGATGCATCTAACTGACCGTCAATAACGTATGAATCTCCTCTGCAGCTGAGCGTGAACCGTCTGCCTCCGCCGGCGTAGTTGGGCGGGGCGAGCGTGGCGATGGTCGGCCAGTTTTCCGGCGCCGTCAGGAAGGCGGAGTCGGAGACGACGACCGTGTTCGCGCGTCCCATCTTGCCGAGTCTGGGCGTCGACGAACCGCTGGCCGACGGCACGTCCAACGTCAACTTTGGCGACGCGCCCGCCATTTTCTCTCGCACAATCCGTAGTCTGTCGTCTCCAGTTTGCCCAACGCCGAAGGTCAGTGTCGACGACCAATGGGTGCTGCTGGGACGTGAGGCAATGGCGGCAAGCGGTTAAGAAGTCGGCCAAGCTTCGCGGCCACATTTGCTCAGCTGTCACGCGCAATTAGCGGCGGGGGCGCTCTTGCTCCATAGTAGCCCATGTGACGTCCGCGTCGACAAACGATTTTTCATGAACTAAAATGAAAGTTGGCAGCAGCAATAGTCCCAGCGCATGAGCGAACATTATGGCAATTGGTTTGCAAGTCAGCGACGAGACTGAATCGATTTGGCTGTGGTCAACAACGCGGACTACGGCCGTTTGATCGAACGAGACGAGTATATCCACGGGTTAAGTCAACAGAGTTTTTAATTTGAACTATGGACTTTGCACAAGCCACATTTCATCAACGTTTCATCACTTGCCGAATTTCTATATTACTTCCTCAGTCACACTTCAGTGACGTTGATGCCCCCGGTTGCTATTGCGCACTGCTGCAACCTGGATTTGCAACAAGCAGGTTGCGCGACTGCTGAAAGCGATATGTTCAGTAACCATGTTAAACAAGTATGTTCACGGTGCCCGTTTCGAATGACGCACAGCGGTGCAGCACCTATTCCGAATTTCTTTGTGTGCGCATGACCTACGCGTTGCTGTGCCTACAAACGGCCAGTCGTTGCGCTCAGAGCGGCGCCGTTTTCTCTTGGCCGACGGCGGCCGCTCTCGCTTTCGCGCCAACGCATTTACAATGCCCGCCGAGTAGGCGCTGAATCAGCGAGCCAGCCTCGACCGTCGTCGTTGCCGCCTAGTTAGTGTGTCGAGACGAGAGCGTGTGAGGCGGCCGTGTGTGTATGCGGTCGCGCCGGAGAAGCACTGAACGTCGGAATGGCGAAGAACACGTCGAACACCAAGTACCGTCAGTGGGACGTGGACGCGCTCAGCGACGACCGCTACCAGGACGAGGAGGCGGCGGTCGACGCGTCCGCCTCGGGCCCCAATGAGCGAGACATCGACGGCCTGCTCAAAGCCAACCGCACGGACGAGGCGTTGCGCGCCGCACTGAGCAACCCACCCCGGCGCAAAGCCGACAAGGTCTCGACCTCAGCCGCCACTGGCGGATCCAGAAAAAATTTTCGGAGGGGGGGGGAGGAATTTTGCAAAAGGGAGGACCCTGTAGAACTTTTTGGATGTTGGGCCATTTTGGCAGTGGTTTGGACGCCTAATCGGTCCATTTTCGACGATTAACGAATATAAACGGCGCCGCAGGCGAAAATGTTGCTGTTTTCGACCACCTACAAGCAATTTTATGCTGAAAACTAGGCCCACTAGGCGTGTTTCTTCTCCCACTGCCTATCCCTTTCACCCTTCCCCCCCCCCCTAGATTTCCGATTTCGGGAGGGGGAATTCCCCCTTTCCCCCACCACTGGATCCGCCAGTGACAGCCGTCTCTCAACGTCCCAGCCAGTGGAGCGCGCGTCCTCCGCGCTCTAGGCGACCAAGGAGAGCGCCGTCCGGCTCGTGCAGCGGGTGCTGACGTCGTTTAAGGCGGCGGACGTGGAGAAGGCCGTGGAGGGGCTGGGGGCGGAGGAGCTGGACACGCTCGTCAAGTACGTCTACAAGTGCTTCGAGCTGCAGTCCGACAACGGCGCCGTGCCCCAACTGCTCCACTGGCACGATCAGACGTTCAAGCGCGCCGGACACGGCTCCATCGTACGCGCATTCGTCGACACGCGATTCCTGTGAATGCGCACGCATGAAGAACGAGACAACTCCTTCTCCCAACCCACCCTACATATTCAATGCAACTCGCCGACGCCCTACGGTGCTTCTCTCCATGAACCAAAACGCAACGCTACGGCCGTGAATCACGGACACTTCACTCTCTTTCTCCCTCTATGTACCAGAGACCGACATTTGAATTTGACTCAAGAAGCGTGGCAGTAATACGGCACTAGAAGCGGAAGTCGCTCTCGAAAGCGGAGGTCTAAGTGAAGCCTTCGTCGCCGAACGAAGTGGTCGGCGTGTCGCCGCGGCGCTCCTGCTCCTCACTGCGCCCATAGTCCGACCATCGACCGTATCCTCCTCGCTGTAAGTGGACACGCGCACTGACTATAGATACTTGCAACTGGTTAGGGGGTAGAAACAGGTCACCCCAACCCACGCTTCAGCATTCCTGCAAGACAAAAGATCATGCTCAGGTTTGGTCCAACCCGCACTGACTGCAGGCTACCCATGCTGCTTAACGTGCTCTCCACGCTTGAGGTGTTCAGGCCTGTGAGCAACCCTTATTTTCCACTACAAAAATCGAGGCTATTATTGAAAGGGGTAAACGAAAATTTGCATCAAATGTGGCCATGTAGATTACTCCCTCGACTTTCGGAAAATCTGGGATTCACCCTCCCCCCTCAAGCTTCGATTGTCAGCTACACCTCTAGACTATAGCAGTCGCGTTGGGATGGGGGTGACTGGCACCTGGGGCGAGTCGGGGTGGGGCTGCGGCGGGCGGACGTCGTGCGGGGAGGAGCCGTAGCGTCGCCTGAGGTCGTCGTAGGTGACGCCGCGCTGGGGCGCGATGACGGCGTTGGCTCGCGCCTCTTCCTCCAGCTGGGCGCGTCTCCGGAGCTCGTCGTACGTGAGCGAGGACCGCCGTCTGGGAGTCGGCTCCGTTTCTGCGCCGAAATAGGGCTCGGCAGCAGCGCCCTCCCACTCCTGGCCGCTCGTCCGAGTCTGCTGCTCCTCTAGCCTTTCCCTGTACTCGTAGAGTCGCTGACGACAGACCGGCATGTAGACGATTTGACCGAGGAAGAATCCAAAGAAGAAGCCAATGACCGCTTGTACAATTTTCGTCTGTATGGGCACTGGCTTGACCATGCCGATGAGCCTGGCGATCGTGTCCGTCGAGACATAGCCGCCGGCTCCGAGAAGGGCGCCGAGCGGCAGTGCGCTGCGGGGGACGCCTTCGCGCGCGCACTGCCTCAGCAAGGACAACTCCTCCAGCGTCGGCTCCTCGTGCCGACTGAAGGGGGCAGCCCTCGCGTCGTCGCCGTCGAGTCGTCGGCGCCCGAGCGCGGCATCCATCTCTTCGCGGCTCAGCCGCCGGCAGGCGGAACGCCAGCCCGCCTGCGCGAAGAGGAACATCAGCATCCACTTGGCCGTGACGTGCTGCCGCTTAGTCCATTGAGGAAACCATGCTTTCTTCGACAAGTACTCGTACAAGAGGTAGGCGCCTATTGCCGCAGGAACACCTCTGATCAACAATGCTCCCGGTTGGCACTGGACCGCGGAGGCCATCCTGCGGCCGTCAGCGCTTCTACTACCACCGTCGCCTTCACTGACCGCCCCACCGCCAACACGAGACTGTGTCTGGCCCATTGTGTCAGGTCAACACCGTAGGCGATAAACCAACAGAAAACTTTTAACGTCTAAAAAAAATTTGAACGGCGAGAAAATAGTAGGTAATGACGACGTATAAACGGTGGTACTCTGTGTAGAACGCCTCTACAATGCAAGTACGATGTTGCAATGTCGATCGAGTATTTCTAGTGACAGTGGCTCGAGGTCGTCGAGAGTTGAACTCGGGTTAGAGGGCGCGCGACTGACAAGAATGATCACTTGGTCGTCGTGTTGATGCGTGTGTCCTCGGCTGCAGTGACGACAGTTGTCGACGAAGAGGTGGCGGCTGGGCTATTGGGCGGCTCGAGGGTGCCGAAGCCTCTGAAGAGACCAAGAGGGGACCAGCGGCTGAAGAAGCTGTCCGTCGTTCTCTCGGTCAGTCCGTTGGTGGACGATGAGTGCGTGGCGACAGCGGCTGACACGGAAGTCGTCGCCTCGCCGTCGGCGCGAGTCGCGTCAGTAGAGCACGACGACGCCGACGTCGACGACGACGCCGACGACGACGACTGCGGGTCTTGACGGCGAGACGGTCGCGTCTTAGTGGAAGGCGCCGCAGCGGTTCGACGGCAGGGCGTCGGTGGCGGCTCGCGCGGAGTCCGGCAGTCAGCCTTCCCTGGCGACGACGAGGTCGTGAGGACGACGTCGCGAACGATGCCGAAGATCGTCTGCAGAATCAGACGTTTCTCTTTTCGCGACTTCCGCTGGAACTGATCGAGAAGAAAGAGCAAGCTGTCCTCGTCCTTTTTGCCTTCCGACTCCGACACGGCAGCCGCGGTGTTCTTGGCAGTCGAAGACGAGGTCTTGTACTTGTACGGCTTGTCGGCGTTGTCTCGCAGCAGGACCCAGTCGGGCAGGACGCCGTGGTTGTCCTCCTTGATCTTCTCCAAGAGACACTCGATCGAGTCCCGGATGCCGCTCGTCGCGTAGCGCTGCTCGCAGTCCGCTTCTTCGTCCGAGGGAGGAGACTCCGTCGGTACCACTTCACTGCTGCACTGGCACCAGGCCTTGGGCTGCGAGTCGCTGCAAGACGTCTGACACGAGACGACTGGCTGTGGAGGGGGCGGCTGCGAGGCGAACGCGCCGAGACGGCCCGTCAGTTCCGAAAGTCGCGACTCGACACGGCTCAGCGTCGTCCGGAGCTCGTCGACACGGCTTCGTCGGCGCTCGACCGTTGTCCGAGTTGGCTCCCGCCTCGTCCCCGCCGCAGGCTGCCCAACTTGCAAGCTGAAGGGTTCTCGAGGGAGGAGCAACGGCTTCGTGTAGACCGCTTCGGCGTATCCCTTGCTCGGAGTTCGGCGTTCGCCCCTCTGACCCATGTCCCCACTCGCATCGGCCGTGCTGCGATCGTCGTCCGAGCCGTTTGTCACTGCCGTCGGCGACTGCGAGCGCGGGAGGTGGCGTCGGCGAGTGAACACGACCTTCAGCGTCTCTTTCAGGCCGCGCTTCTTCTTCTCCTTCATCGCACCGTCCACTCTTTTCGTCGGCATCCCAGCTTAGAATGTTAATTTCGATTTAACCAGAAATGCTTTCTAGATCCAAGTGCAACTATATGACGAGCCCGTAGTGATGTCGCCAGCCTCCTATATGAACAGAATGTTGGTTCACATGGTTTTCATCGTCTCTCATGCGTCCCATGAAATTTGCATGTACATACCGTAAACCCTATAATTAGCCCCCCGGGGGCTAATTTTTTCGTTCGAGCTCTAGGAGGGTGTATAATTATAGGGGGGGGGGCTAATTATAGGGGGGGCTTATAAACTGGAAGTGTCGATGAGTGGGAAGATGTGTGGGCAAAAAGGCGCGTGGAGGCGATTTTTAAGGGAAAAAGGCGCTGTGCACACACGTTGGTACACTCTAACACACTCTCACACAGTCTCACATGCACATACGTGTACATACATACACATACGCGACCATACATACACCCAGTCATGGAAACATGTGCCTTTTAGACGATGGTTCATTTAGGGAGGGGGCGTAATTATAGGGGGGGGGCTTATTAACTGAAAGTGGTCTTGGGAGGGTGTATAATTATAGGGGGGGGCTAATTATAGGGGGGGCTAATTGTAGGGTTTACGGTATTACAACCGCATGGTCTAGTGGTAGAGAAACGGCCTCTTGTGCGCGTCATGGGGGGTGGGTGCGCTATATGGGCCATTGACAGCCACCTATCGTTGCCCTAATCCAACAACAACAACAACAACAACAACAACAACAACAACAACAACAACAACAACAACAACAACAACAACAACAACAACAACAACAACAACAACAACAACAACAACAACAACAACAACAACAACAACAACAACAACAACAACAACAACAACAACAACAACAACAACAACAACAACAACAACAACAACAACAACAACAACAACAACAACAACAACAACAACAACAACAACAACAACAACAACAACAACAACAACAACAACAACAACAACAACAACAACAACAACAACAACAACAACAACAACAACAACAACAACAACAACAACAACAACAACAACAACAACAACAACAACAACAACAACAACAACAACAACAACAACAACAACAACAACAACAACAACAACAACAACAACAACAACAACAACAACAACAACAACAACAACAACAACAACAACAACAACAACAACAACAACAACAACAACAACAACAACAACAACAACAACAACAACAACAACAACAACAACAACAACAACAACAACAACAACAACAACAACAACAACAACAACAACAACAACAACAACAACAACAACAACAACAACAACAACAACAACAACAACAACAACAACAACAACAACAACAACAACAACAACAACAACAACAACAACAACAACAACAACAACAACAACAACAACAACAACAACAACAACAACAACAACAACAACAACAACAACAACAACAACAACAACAACAACAACAACAACAACAACAACAACAACAACAACAACAACAACAACAACAACAACAACAACAACAACAACAACAACAACAACAACAACAACAACAACAACAACAACAACAACAACAACAACAACAACAACAACAACAACAACAACAACAACAACAACAACAACAACAACAACAACAACAACAACAACAACAACAACAACAACAACAACAACAACAACAACAACAACAACAACAACAACAACAACAACAACAACAACAACAACAACAACAACAACAACAACAACAACAACAACAACAACAACAACAACAACAACAACAACAACAACAACAACAACAACAACAACAACAACAACAACAACAACAACAACAACAACAACAACAACAACAACAACAACAACAACAACAACAACAACAACAACAACAACAACAACAACAACAACAACAACAACAACAACAACAACAACAACAACAACAACAACAACAACAACAACAACAACAACAACAACAACAACAACAACAACAACAACAACAACAACAACAACAACAACAACAACAACAACAACAACAACAACAACAACAACAACAACAACAACAACAACAACAACAACAACAACAACAACAACAACAACAACAACAACAACAACAACAACAACAACAACAACAACAACAACAACAACAACAACAACAACAACAACAACAACAACAACAACAACAACAACAACAACAACAACAACAACAACAACAACAACAACAACAACAACAACAACAACAACAACAACAACAACAACAACAACAACAACAACAACAACAACAACAACAACAACAACAACAACAACAACAACAACAACAACAACAACATACAAACGCATAATTGCAACATTGACGTTTTTATAATAACATTGTGTAATGTGGTCCGAATTCGATTGTGGTGAACGACAGCGCGGGCGCGAACTACGCTTACGGTCAACTCGGGCGCGAACTACGCTTACCGTCAACTCGGGTTTGTCTCCGTGCTCCGTGCCCTGTTCCCCTGTTCACAAGAAACGAAGATCTCTGTATTCTTACAGATCTATGACCGTTGTATTAGAAAACTTGTAGCACCTACGGTCATCGACAGCTACAGTCTCTAATTTTTAAATGTTCACACAGAGCATACTGTACCCAAATTTGCGTTCCGTTCAACTCGGTCTTTCTTTCTCTCGGT